>APFE031281639.1:526-36606 GCA_000404065.3 Pinus taeda | reverse complement strand
TGGAACAAGTTCTGACATGTGTTTGGAATATCTTCTTGGCTGTTGATGCCCA
The DNA here is from genome assembly GCA_000404065.3 of Pinus taeda. NCBI lineage: Eukaryota > Viridiplantae > Streptophyta > Pinopsida > Pinales > Pinaceae > Pinus > Pinus taeda. The sequence continues at coordinate 36,554 of APFE031281639.1, read as the reverse complement.
TTGCCAAGAAGCGATCCATCCAAGATGAATCTTTGTTCTTGCAGGACGTTTATTTCTGAAGCATTTGTGTGAAGAATGACTGGTTTTATGACAGTGCTTACATGGATGAAGATCAAAACAGTGATCTTTCGAATGGCCAACTCGGTCATAGTGTTGGCATTTCACAATTTGTTGTTGTTGTTGTTGTTGTTGCTGTGGAAGAGGGGCAGAGTCTGGAACAGTTGGAGGTGGATTGTCATGAGGAGCAGGTGAACTGTCATGAATGAATCTAGCACTCTGAAACTAAATGGGCTTTGAGTAGTTTGGAATATGAAAAAACAAGTCCTTGTCATATCCAAGACCAGTTCTGTGTTTGTTGTGGACAAGTTGTTCCCAAGGTCTGATGATGGGCTTGGGAAGTGTAGACTGAGTTTCTGCATCTGCATATACAACTGTTGTTTTATTGGGCATTGGATCTGAATGAACTTCAACAATATTGTCTTGTTGTTTATGGGAGTCTGTTTCAATCTTTTGAACAGAAACAGGTTTAGAATGATGACTCCACTGCTGTAATTCTTCCTGCTGTAGCTTTGTCTCAAGCTGCAAAAACTCAATATTCTCTTGTACATTATGTAAACAGGTTCTAATGTCAACAAGAGAAGTTTTGCTTATTCTTAGTGTACCATGATCAGAGGAATGTATTAGAGTTTTTAAGAACTCCAATACTTCACTAATTCTGGCTATTTTATTCATTGTCAAAATTACACTGATCGCAACTATGAAATTGTAGAGAAAAATCAACACTCACTCGCCATATGTCAAAACAATTGGATTTTACAACAGATTGCACTTGTCTTCAAAAATAGTGATGGCTCTCAATTCCAGTTATGTTTGGTTATATAAGCAAGACTTAGTCGTTGTATGTTGCAGGAGTTTTAAACGTTGCAAATATATAAGCAGCAACCAAATATATTCTATGCCACAGTTCGTAGTTTTCGAGTTCAATGATCCTCAACAACAAAGATCCTTTGCCTTCCCAGACGTAGATGTCGATATGTGAGTAAAATATTAGGTCGCAGCTTTTCTCACCGAATGTATGAAATGATGAGCAGTTTCCTCTTCTCTAATGAAACGCCAATGCACGTCCTGTTTTTTGCATGAGCCTCAATTCTTTTGGCAGAAAATCTTAAGTTGTTGATGTAAATGCCAAATCCATATGATCCTTATCGCACCTGTGTTGTTCCAGCTTGTTTGACCAACATTAATAATGTGAACTCATCCAGGTTAAAGATAACGATCTTCCCATGTACAACAGTGAACAATATATTAACCTTCAATGTTTAAAGATACAACCCAGGAATTGGCCCACAGAAATGGAGATGACAACATCCTCTTTCCTGGAATGGAACTCAATCTAGCAATTCTGGAAAAATTCATCCACAGAAATAAACTCAGCTACACTGTCCAATTCACACAAGAAGTAATTTTTCGTTTAAACATACTGATAACCATTGCAACGTTTGATGCTCGATCTATTTCCTGCGGCCCTAGCTCTCACATCCATCAGAGAAAAAAATAAAAATCCACGGCTTGTTTGAACGATGTCTGCTCCACCGAAAAAATAAAAACACAGATTTTGAGGGGGTACGTTATCCAACAATGCACTGTATACATAGTAGGGAAACTTGATCAAGACTATCGATTCAGAGATCGATATCCGTCCCTTCAGAGATGATTGAATGCAACCTTTGAAAATCAAATCGGCTCGTCCTTCAATAAAATTCAATCACTTCTTAGCGTGTTATGCCAAGCAAGTTCCTCAAGAAATTGGCTTCACTGATGTGATTCGACAACTTTCGCCCTTGCAATAAAGCAACAGTCCAGTTTTGCAAGCAATTAGATGTCGGCCCACTTCTTTTGCTACTATGGCTTCAGACATAAATTTGGCTGCTACAGGATCAATTCAACATGGACCACGTCAATCCACTGTGGAACACATCCTGGTATAGTGAAAATTTATGTCCAGGAGATCCTGCTCGGCCAAGTCGAAGGAATCATGCAAATTAAATTCACCCAACATAGAGATATCCCTCAGCGTCAAGGATTGAGGCTTAATAACTCGCCTTTGTGACCATACAATTCGTCGGCAAAGTAAACCTCAAATTCATCTTGTATTCAGTGGATGCAATGGAGCAATGGCTTACGAAGACTCATGAATGCGACCCTCTGATATGATAAAAATCGGTCTAAGAGAAATTCAAGCTCGGCCCTCGATCTGGTAGCAGATATAATATCATCCTTCTACTATAAATTATGATCAGAAACCCTCCATTGGAGAAAATATGGCAGCCTCAAATTGATAAGTCAATCTATGCACGGCTATTTCAAGCTTACCTTGTGGACGGCCGGAGGGGCGTTTGAGCTTCAGGGTCCTCTCCAGCTTTTCTTAGAATCTGAATTTGTCCAGGACTTGGGAAAGCGGAATCCGTGCAGTGCCAACCAGCGGTTTGGTGTGCTCTGAGGGCTTTTTGTGCACGACTTCTATGGTTAATTCGACATCTTCCAAGGACCTGTTGCAAATTCTAAAGACTGTATCCGACTATTTTTGCTATCATTCAAGAATTGATAATTTTGACCTCTGGTGCCTCCACGCAAGATAGATGTTGCGTTGGTAAATCTTTGTAATCCAATGTCACCAAGGTGGAGGCCACAAAACTAGTGGCTCAAATTGGAGTAGGACCAGATTGGAGCAAGACCAACAATCGCCCGCTCTGATACCATGTTAAACACACATGGGCAGCGAGAGAATCTGAAGGATAAAACATGAGAGTACAATTTTTATTAACAAATGATTTACATTTATAGTACATGTTGTGACTGTTGGGTTTCACATCCCAAGGTCTCTTAGACTCCTTTTGTCCATTCGGCTTCCACACTAACCCATTAAGGATTAGGTGTCCAACATTATCTTTATTTTTTTTTGTAAAATATGACTAAATCTATTAATAAAGGAGAAATATAGTACAATCATGCCTGGAAACAGGCAGTGCCATGAGAAACAAGATCATAGGCAGCCGGAAAGGATATGCATCCACTTCGGCTCCTAGAAGCGAAGAGAAGAGAGAAGAACATAGCATGAAGTGACTAGAAAAACCAGAGAACAGAACAAAGCAAATGATTCTACCCTACATTGGAGGGATCAGCTATGCGGAATTTTTTTCCTTTCTTTTTGCCCACTTTGACCCATTCAGGAGGGCCCTGCTGAACTGGCGTGATTTGCAAACTGAGCTGGGTTGCTTGAGATATTTCCTTGTCTGAGTCCGAGGTGGAGGATTCATGAATCCTTTTCTGGGTGCATGGCTGGACGGAGCAATCCTTAGGGTCAGCCGATGGCGGTTCCGGCGCTGTCGTGGTCTCCATTTCTTCCTCATTTATCTCCTCTTCATCCGAGGTGAAATCAAAATCATCCATGGGGGGAGGGTCATGAGGCTTCCAGCTTTTGGATTTCTGCTTATGATTGGCTTTCTTTGTTGGGGCAGGCTTCGAAGGACAAGAGCTCTGGAGATGCCCTGTGAGATGGCAGTTGCGGCAGCGGAACGCTGTATTCTCATAATCCAGGTACTGGGTCCAATGAAAGTCTCCAATTTTGAGATTGATCTTGTCCGGGAGTCCTTTGTTGATGTCTATTTCTGCACATATTCTGGCAAAGGTATATAAGCCTTTTTCCCCTCTAGAAATATCTGTGTCGAGGTAGCGGCCTAGAGAGTTGCCGATTCCTTGGAACACTGCAAAGTGCCAAAGATGAGCTGGGAGATTCGGAATTCTGACCCAGATTGGGAGCTTGGTGATGATTGCCGAAGATGGATCGAAGTCCGGGAACCAGGGGGTGAGGAATAAACCTGCTGAGCCCCAGAACCAAGGCCCTTCTTTTAAAGCTTTTTGGTAGTCCTCCTCAAAAACAAACACCGTTATGAAAAAGCCCTTTGAGCACAATAAAACCTTGCAATTGTTGGTCCAGTTAGAGTGGATCCACTGGTAGAGATCTGCTGTCCGTGGCCACAACCCATTGAACCTGCAAATAATGCCTTGCTCAGCAAGCTGTTGGGTTTGCTCATCTAAGGTTGGATGCACTATTTCAATGGAGGGAGTCTCCTCAAGTTTGTCCACCAGAAAAGGTTTGGGCGCCTGAGCTGGTGGTACTATCTTTTCCTGCCTCGGTGAATGGACAGCATCCTTGTATGAGAATGCCTTGGCTGAGGAAGACTGTCCTACCGCTCCCCCTCTCAATCGAAGGGAAAGGATAATGGTGGCATTTCTTTTAACGCTGTAGAATGAAAGGGGGTGGAGATCCTCTAGTTGTTTACCTTCGTGGAGAAGTCGTTGAGCTGCCGAGGGAATTCCCAGCTTAAGTTCCAGCGCATGCATGAGGTCCTTCACTAGGTCCTGAGAGCCTACCCAATGCAGCAGAGTTTTGCCTGTGAGGAGCTTGATCTGGATCTGAAACGAGGCTTTCCAGGAAGTTACATCTCGCTCAGGCATTTCGTCAAACAGTTCAGGCGCTAAGTCCAAACGTCTGAGTTTGGGAACCCTCGCGTGATCATTCTCCAATACGAAGATGTTGGATATCAGGCTCTCGATGCATTTGAGGAGAATATTACGTGCATGCAGGGAGTCCTCCTGTCCATCATCTGTTCTGAGTGGAATCATGTAGACAGGCATTGCATTGCGCTGCTGGCATTCTTCGTTGGTAGCCCTTTTCACATGTGATCGAGAGCTTGCCCCCAATTCGATGCGAATGTTCTCTGGCCACATAACAAAGTCAGGCTGATTACTGGACAGATGCCCTCTTTGTTCACTGTATAATTCATAATTTTGGAAAACCCCAGTTCTACCGGAAGCAAAGAGAGTTGCAGGTCGGTGCCCTACAACAGAATACGGAAAGCCATGAGTTGCAGGATACAGTTGTCGTTTGTTCATAATAGGATTCGATCTCAAGGCCTCCCGCCTAGCCATTTTGCGCTCCTTTCTGTGGGCATTCTGATGACCTCCCAATGCCTGAGAACTGTAGAACTTTGTTGAGCAATAGCAGCAAGGAAACATGCGGGCATTAGAGCCCTCACCAGTGCTTGTGTTCTCAGTCACAATCGTGGAAGCCATGTTCATCTCAACATTTTCTTTTAAGTTACATGTATGCATGCTAATTAATTCATAGAGCAATTATGGTTTTCCAACATTATCTTTATTAACACCCATTAATATTTTTATTTCCCTAAGTTTAGACTTATGAACTCATTAAAAATATTAATTATTTTAATAACTCCTCATCTGTATGGATTTTTCCAAAATGATTTCTGCGTTTTGGAGATCTCATGTGCTTTAGCCTCTCCACCAATTTTCATGGCAAGAGCACATCCGATGTACTCCCTGTTAGCAAGGACTGTGTTGTATACATGGATGAGTATATTGTATAATGATCATGTTTCGGGCACTTCAGGGTTTGCTACAGGGAAGTGCAGGAGGCGTGACAAAATATTGTTTAACAAATGCCCCCTAAAGCATGAAGGCAGAACAAGGAGTGATGGCTAAGATGCTTTATGAACTTTTGGCGAGGACAAGGACACGCACTATTAGGAGACTTACAAATCAAGGACGCCTATACCTATACATATATGAGATCAAGACATGAATCCACAACATGAAAGCAGCCATCTGGATGATGAAGACTAGATAGAAGATCCATGGTATGGGCGCAACCATCTAGATAATAAGCATCATCATAAATATAAAGTCTCACGGTATGGTCATAGCCATCCATATAGTAGAAACATGTGTACAATTATGAATAACAAAAAATTCCATGCAACCTGAGTCATAATAGACAAGAATCAAGGTCTTGCACTCCATACCGACCCGATCAATGTACGAATCCCAACATGCAAATAAACGTGTTGAAGTTGAACAAGCTAGAAAATCACCTGATTACTGGCCAACGATGTGGATCATTAACAAGTACGAGAGAAACCACCAATAATGACAATGGCTCTCAAGGTACAACAGTACAATCCTTGAATGTGATAATGAAGTTGAGGTCAAACACTCATGGAATCACCCGATCGAAAGCCAATAACAAAGACTTGTCGTCGGATGCGAAGAACTGGCCATTAGGTCATGCCAGCTCTAAGGTACTGAAAATGAGTTCCTAAGTCATCTTCTCGGATAATGAGCTGAAGTCAACAGGAAGTGACTCGTCGATGGAGGGCAATGATGAATTCCTCATCATCGACACGAAACAAGGAATAAAGTGGAATAATATTAAAGACTATAACAATGACCCAAACAATTTATAGGTAAATAATTGCAAATTGGACTTCTCTTGAACATATTGGTGACACGACTCTGGAGTGTGGAAACATCTGACTCAACATGGGACTAAAGGTCATAATGACAGTGTGGAATAGTCAAATGAGAGGCAAAATGGATCACCCAAACCTGGGAGGACAAGTGACTAAGTGAGGATATCCCAAACCCGACACGAGAGCAGAAGAGTGTTATGTTCAAGAGTGACAAGCTACCTATACAAAGGATGTCTCATCTTCATTTTTCCCCGCTATTTCTAGCTAGTACCCTAATTATTTTTAATCACAAGCTTGAAGTGGATAGCATATGCTTATTATGTAAGTTCATTCTTCGAATGAATCCATCCTAGTAAGTTTTACGAGCCATAGGAAGCAGAAGTTTGGTCTTATCATGGAGATAAGTCTTTCGTTGTAAAGTTTTATGAGTTCGACATAAGAATAACTTGGTGTCGTTTTCATGTTTAGAGAGTTTGAAAAAGAAATGAAAAAGAAAACTCCATCATGTCCCTTTTCGTAATTTGTCCCTCGAACCCGAGAAGGTAGAAACATATCCGAGGGAACCTCTTGACCATGTCGATCAAGGTGTACATTTTTCGTAAATAGTCAGTCTCAGCCCGAAAAAGGGGTAAACATATACTGAGGTGACGTCGATTCATTTACTTTAACGAGTTTGAAACAATAAGTACTTGACAGTGTTTTCAACTTTTGAGAGTCAAAAAAGAGCTGAAAGATGACTCAGGGGCCTTTTTCATTTATTTAATGAGTCTGAAAAAGAGATAAAATAAAACTCCCAGAATTGATCAATAATGATCACTATTCACATTGAAGGCACCTGTAACTGCACAAGAAACACACCCATCACCGATATCGATAAAAAATATTAAAATATTATAAAAATATCTGACAAAATGACTTCCAAAAGTTATAAATAGGTAAAAGTAATTTCATTTTTTACCATTTTACCAAACTAAGCTCTGAAATTGCTTTTGTGCCCTAATTCTCTTGATTTTCAAGTGGCTGCTGCGGGAGATCCATGGCACCATTTCACGATCCGTCTGTGATAGGTAAGAGCCTCATCCCTGCTCTTGCATTTCATTACTTTTTTATGCAATTTAAACAGTAAATTTTAGGCTAGAAAGGAGAATTTTGAAATTTTAGGTCATCGGCGACCATCGTGGGTATGGTCATTTGATCCACGATGGTTGTGCTCGAGCCCAAAGGCTCGCGCGATGCCATCACAGTGTTTTTAAAAACAGGCACGATGGTGCTAAGAGCGATTTTTTGAGATTAAAAACTCTCTTTTAAGCGAAAAATGTTAATTTTGGCCCATGTAAAAAGCATTAATAAGTGTTTAAATGTTGTTTTGTAGGAGAATATGGTCATGGAGTGGAAAGGAAGAGGCAATGAGGCCGAATATTTCCAAGCATCTCAAGATCCGGCATGCATAAATGCTCTGAGGGATTGCAGACTGTTGAAATTCTTCAGGACCACAGGGTTGAGGGCTCAGATGGAGCTACTACCTTATTTGATCAACCTTTGGGATGTAGATCGAGAGGTCTTCATCAGCAAAGGGCGAGAACTGGAACTAGAGTAGATGGACATCTATTTCATCATGAGATTATCTCGTCGAGGAGAAGCAGTTTAACTCTTTAGATCTCGCCAAGGAGGTGAGAGTACCAGGAGTCTAGTCTAGAGATACTGCCCTGGTGCTGAGATAACTAACGGAGGTAAGGTGAAGATCGCAACAATCACCAACAACCTCATTCTAAGAACAATTTTTTTCACCATGGCGCATGTATCTGGCATGCAAGCTTTGCATGAGGCTTCCAAGTCTCAGTTGCAGCACGCTATTGCATGTTTGACCTCCACCATCTTCAACTAGTGTGGAGGACTGTTGGCAAACATGAAGCGACAACTGACTAAGGGTAAGCACGGTCACTTGAAGCAATTCGAGTTCGGCTCTATGCTAGTGACCTTTTTGGAGCGAATACCCTCTTCTGGTATCAGTGCGTAGAAGTACCACATCTTGCCCCCCAAGATCCGAGGCTCATGAGACGGAGCTAACTCATGCCTTAAGGAGGCACAGGTCAACATATGCACTATCCACCACAATTCTTCGCTTGGCTTGAACGTCAACTACTTGTGGTAGATGACTACGCTTATGTTGGCACATATTTCAGGGGGATCCAAATCTACCTCTTCCACCAAGAGAACAGTGGACCGATGCAAGTTAAAACTTGCTTTTGGATTTTTTTTCAAGTTTTTTTATGATTTTTATAAAAGTTTAAATTGAGACTCAATTTATGATAAATGTGTAGATGTGGGACCAGATAGACCACCAGGAATGTCGCCAATAGCACGACGCGCTGCCCATCCGATAGTGTGTGCGGACTACGAGGAAGGGGTTGATCCCTTAGTTGGGATGGAACACAATCTAGAGGCAATCGCTCGAGAGGTTCCAAATTATGCCACTATCGACGATATTCCACAATGTTGGTAGAGACATACTATGGGAGTCTACGAGACTGTGTCAGCGGCTAGGCCAAGTGATCAGGGCGGTCTCGTGCTATCATGAGCACCGTGCAGTTTGATAGTTTATCTTTCTCTTTCTTTTACACATTTTGTAGGCTTTGAAAGCCAAGTGTCCCAAAACACTATTTTTTGACATTTTGATGTAAACACTGGCAGATGCGATATATATATATATATATATATATATATAATATATATATATATATATATATATATATATATATATATTACATGTTTTATCTCTACTTATGTGTTCATAACATGATTTAGTTTTATAAATGATGCAAATGTCTATCAAGAACAAGATTTGCTAATGCATCAGTTAATGTATTTAAATTACGTGGAATATGTTGATATGTAATGTAATCAAAATTTATTTTCAGCAATCTAATATGCACATACATACACAATATTTGTGGATTTCTTACTGAGTAATGATTGTTTAATTGTAACATAACGAGCTGCGAATCCAACTGGACCACTAAATCCCTAATGCCAAGAGCAACTGCTTCTGACAAGAGTTCAATAAATGCACTATATTCAGCAATATTATTGGTTGTTCGACCAAGGAAAATACCTTGTAAGTTAATCAGCTTGCCATTAGGGTCATAGAGTACCCATGCTGCAGAAGAGAGGTTCTATGTGCTACAACAAGCACCATCAGCGAAACCAATGTGATGACCTGAAGACATTTGCAAACCCAGTGGAACACAAGGTAAGCAGAAAAACATATGTCTGCAAAGCAAACAAACACACCAAAAATCAAAATGCACACTAATGAATTAACACACTAATGTACAAAATTTATTACAAAAATTTCACGCATAATACTTTTTGAGATACAACTCATTATGGGGCTGTGAAAATGCACTTCCATCATAATCACATAGCTGATAGGCACCTTTCTGTAAAACATGTTTAACGATATAGGGCCCATGCCACATGGGTTTGAACTTTCCTGCCCCCAATTTACCGTTGACTTGATCGTAAAGAAGGACCAAGTTGCCTTCAACGAAAGTGCGAGGAGAAACAATTTGGTCAAAATGAGCTTTGACTCACTTCTTTTGAGCTTAGATGATCATCGCAACAATGCAACGAGTCTCATCAAGTCTCTCAAGATACAGTAGCTGCTCCTCTTTAGGCAAAGTATTCGGAAGAAGTTCGATAGCTAGTTTAAGCAAAGAGATTTCGCACTCGATTAGAAGATTTGCCTTTAAACCATACACCAACTGGAATAGAGTGAATCTAGTGGTCGTCTTAGGAGAGGTTTTGTAAGCCCAAAGCGATGAGAATAACATTGAATTCCAATACTTTTTGTGCTTCCCAATGGTACGTTGAAGCAGAGTGATCAAAACTTTATTCACTGCTCCAACTTGGCCATTGGCCAGTGGATAATAAGGAGTTGAGCTATCATGTCAAAGGCCCAACTGAGCAGTTAGCTCTGCCATCATATGTTGATGAAAATGTGATCCATGGTCAATCACGATAGCTTGAGGGATACCAAAACATGCTATAACGTGGTTAAAAAGGAACTGTGCAGTAGTAATACCATAAGCATTATATGTAGGCAACGCCTTGGCCCATTTCGTAAAATAGTCGACGGCGACGATGATATAACCATGCCCCCCGGCCGAGCGAGGGTTACATGTCATGAAATCAATGCCTCATTTGGCAAATGGGCTAATGGTAATTATTGGGTGTAGGGGTGTGGGTGGGGCGTGCTGCTTATAGTTGAAAATCTGGCATTCATGGCATTTTTGGACAGATAGAATATAGTCTTTGAAGATAGAAGGCCAGAAATAACCTGTGCAGAGGAATTTTTGAGCAGTGGAATATCCAGACATATGACCACCACAGGCACTAGAGTGGCAATCATTTAAGAGCTGCTCAGCCTCTTCAAAGGTGAGACATCTTCGAAGGACAAAGTCCACACTGACACAATACAATGTATCACTGATGATGCGATAGGGTTGGTACTGATGCTGAATGCGGCGTCGGTCGGATTGGGACAACTCAAATCAGAAAGTCTGGATTTGGAGATAAACAATAATGTCTCCATACCATGGGTCAAGAGTGTTGATCAGAAACAAAGTTTCATCAGGTACTTGCTCAGTTAAATCAGTTGGAGTGCTTGCAGACAGAAGAGAACAGATTAAATAAGAAAAGACGAGTGATTTCTTTGATTTGGGAGCAGTAAATTCCAAATAAAACTCCTGCAAGATGACGATCCATTTGGAGTATTTCCCCCCCAGTAACTGGCAAGTCAGTATATATGTCATGGGGTTGAAATCAGAAATCATAGTGGTTTTGCGCAAAAGGATATAGTGTCGAAATCTTTGGATGGCATGAACCGCTGCCAAAGCAAGCTTCTCGACATAAGCATAGGGAGACTCAATATCAAGAAGATTATGGCTCAGATAATAAACCGCGTGCTCGTTTCCGTCATCGTCATCTTGAACTAATAGAATAGCAATAGTGGTATCAGTTGCAGCCAAATACAGGAAGTAATCGCGACATAATCGGGGGGATGCAGTGAAGGATCACTAATCAAGGCATTCTTTAAAGCATCGAAGGATTCTTGGGCAACTCCATCCCAAATAAATGGGATCCCTTTCTTAAGTAGGGGAGTAAAACCTTTGGCAAGTTCGACGTAATAAGGGACAAATCGACGGAGAAAATTAGCTTTTCCCTATAAGCTCTACAATTGCAGCAGTGATGAAGGAGGGGGTAGATTGACTATGGCCTCAACTTTCAAAGGATCAATCCTGATACCTTCACGAGACACCACAAAACCCAAGAGCCAACCATACTCGATGCAAAACACACACTTGTGTGGATTGAGACGGATATTGTAATGCCGACATTGTAAAAAGATAGCTCTTAAGTGATCTAGATGGTCATGACGTTTAGCCGAATGAGTCGGTAAGTCATCAAGGTATGGCTAAACAATGTGTCGAATGTCATGAGATGCATAAGACATTGTTCATTGAAAAGTAGTGCCAACATTCTTCAAACCAAAGGGAAGCTTTTTGTAAGCGAAATTACCCCAGCGACAAATAAAGGCCATTTTATGCTAATCGGTAGGCAAAATGTTAATCTGGTTATAACCAGAAAAGTCGTCCATGAACGAAAAGGTCTCACTCCATGCGCATTCGTTGATGATTTGGTCGATAAAGGGAGTAGGATAATTGTCCTTAGGACATGCGTGATTGATATCACAGTGATAAACACAAACACATATCATACTTTCTTTTTGGCAACAAGGACGATAATGGATACCCAATCCGTCAATGGAATAGGATAAATGAACCCTGCTTTCAAAATCTTTTCTACTTCTGCTTTGATATCAGCAACCTTTCGAGGGTGCATAGGGCAAAGCCATTTCCGAACAAGCTTAGCCCCAGGATAAGCCAAAATCTCATGCACCACTATGGCTGGATCGATACTAGGCATCTCCTCGTATGACCAAACGAAGACGTCTCAGAATTCTTTAAAAAACTAAGTATAAATCCTAACCTCATCTGGAGAATAGTTAACCCCAATATGGATGTTATCAACAATTCCTGGCTTAACGGAAATATCGAGAGGCATCGTAGCAATGATGTTCCCCATATTACCCTCCGACAAGAATTCATGTACCCGGATAGGTGTTTGAAGTGGAGATGTAGAAAAATGAGAAATAGACGCTTCAAGACAAGAAGGCATCTCATTGAGGTGAGGAAGAAAAGAAGAATGATGATGTAGACAGATCCATGGAATTTCATCTAGAGACATGACCTCCACGATACTCTCGTAAGTGGGGAATGTGTCATTCAAAGGATCCGATGAATCCCAAGAACCAAGCCAAGGAGATGGCACGTAAGTGTCTAGGTTCATACTGAAGACAAAATGACGCTTTGAAGTGGCCATTGAAGCTAAGACAATTTCTTTATAATTTATCTTCAATGGACTTAAAGGCATAGCATCGCCAAATGAGTCAATTTGATCGTCAGTAGGGATAATCCAAGGATCTGTAGAGCTCGAGATCATATTGAATGAATGAACATTCAGAGGTGGGAGAGAAAAGGTAACCATTAAAGAAAAGTCTTTGAAGAGACCTGCTCCCACACTCTCGTAAGGAATCTCAGTATTGCCCACATAAGGAACGTTACCGTTCGATGAACGAGAAGAAAAGAAAGATAGTTGATCAACTGTGACTATTTTTCCTTCATGAGGAAAACTACGCGGAACAAAGAAGACACCACACAAAACATAGCGTGAGTCTAGCTTCGCCCGAGAAGAAGGTTGTAGTTGAGATTGGCATCTACAACTTCTACTTCTAATTCAACAGTCTTGCCTTCTAATGTAATCGGTAAGTTCGTGAGAATACCGTATGGTTGTGAACCTCTGCCATCAAAGGTTTCCAAGGTGTTCAGAAATTGGTTAAGAGGGGGAGAGCCAATGGCTTTCCAACACGAAACTAACATGACGCAGGTTGAGGCACCTTCATCAACAATCGTTCGATGAAATCGTCTTTCCTTTGATAGGGACCTGTATCAGAAGTGCAATCTGATGAGGAAGACGAGGTACATGATTCTCTAGATCGAAAGTAATCAAACTCGAATCAGAAGGATCGATATCACATATAGTAGACAACAGTGACTTCTGCTGCATTAGATAGGATTGAAGAACCTCCAAGGCAAACATCGCCGAAGGTGCCTGAGCTAAATCCTCAACAATATTGTAATGTTGGGAAGCTCTATCATTCGGATTGAAAGAGGACTTACAAAGAACACCTTTGGGAGGTGGTCAGATGACAGACTCACTGTTAGGGCATTCGATATGGAGCAGACCAGAACTGGACAGAGTAGAAGTAGAAGGAGCAGCAATGACTTCTTTCTCCATCATCTACTTAGACGTGGCTTGATACTCTTTAGTTCGAATAGTGATTGAGATAAGTGATGAACCTTGCATCATTAACACTTGGGAACCTAAGGAAGCAGAAGACTGAGGCTGGTCTACCAATTGGGTTTGCTGTGATGGAAAGTATTATTTAAAGATAGTCGAGTCCCTTCCAGCAAGTGACTAACTTCAGATCGTCGGGGACAATCCTTAGTGTAATGATCCTCCTCACGAGGCAATGATACTTCAACTTTCTTTGAGAAGCATCATCAACAGAGGATTTAAGAGGGTCCTATTTTGGGGCATCAACTTTGGCCTTACCTTTGCCCTTCTTTTTTCCTTTAGAGGTCTTATCAGGGCTGGATGAATTTTTGGAGGGATTATTAGAACTAGTGTTCAAAACAGATTTATGCTTCGAAGAAGCTCTCGCAGAAGTCAGAGACACGGAACCAATCACACTGTCAACAGGTGGTGTATCTGGGGACTTCGATGTTGTCAGATCCGATGATGGTCTCGGAGCATCAAATAACATCTCATACAATGTGCCAGATTGCAAATAGACCAAGTCTAAATACTCGGCACGAGCGATAACTTGCTCTTCTGTAACACATCCACCCATGGTTATGTCTCTAGCAATTTTGTTGACGAATGATTTTATGAACCACTCTGTCAACAACTTGTTGACCACTACGTGTCAATGACCCATAGTAGTACACCCCCTTTTTTTCGCAAAAGGGATGGTGCCTGATCGATGTGTTCGTGCCGTCTAGCTATCATCATCAGCTTGATCATCATCTTATAATGTAAACCCAATTCGCATGTGTATAATGTAAATAATCTCAGTAGATCCGTGTCGTGTATGTAATTACCTAGGTAAACCTACTTTTTTGGTGACGATCTACATTCCAAGAGGTATTTTGTCTCACCGATCCATTCTGGAATGGTCGGTAAGTTGTCCTTCAGCCTTATTCCAAAGCCAGAGTGAATTTTGTTATTGGGATTTTAGGGGAGTCCTAGTGTTATAGATCGAGTCTATGTAAAAGCGATTTTGGAAATAATCCTAACTATTTGGTAAGGTTATTTTATTACAAATTTCTTGATTTGCTAGATTATATTTGTGTCACAGAATTGGGTAGTTTGTGAGGGTCTTTTGCAAATGGGTTTTCCCCCTTGAGATGTAAGAAATGTAAAGTCATGATGTAAAGTGTCTTGAGGGTTGGAAAACTAATTTATCCCCTCATAGGTTAATTAATTAAATTTTCCGGCCAAAATTAATTAAAATCCTAAGCCATAAATTTATTTAATTATAGGTCCTAGGTAAATTTAATTTCTCTGAAGGCAAAATTCGTCGATCCTTAACAATTAAATTTTAAGAGGTCCAGGGACTAAGGTAAATTAAATTTTTTGCTAAATTTTAAGCCTTTGGTCCCTGGGTTAAGTAAAAGTCAAATTATGAGGAAATTAACTCAAAATTTTAATTTTTGAATTAATTAAGATTCATTTAGTTGAAAAATTTGAATTTTCTCAAGAATTTAAAATTTCGATGAATGAGATTTAAATTTTTTTTGATCCTCATCAATGGTTGAGATTGCTTTGAGGAGGATCACTTGAACTAGCCGTTGGAGGATTTATATTTAAATAGGAGGTCAATTGTCAGTCAGTTCATCCGATCTCTAGATCATGTACTGAGCGAAAAGTTCTCTTGTAATCTTTTTATGAGCAATAAAGAAAAACTTTGAGGTTAATTTCTGCTGGTGTTACTCTTCGTGGAAATACTGTAATATGTGTCATTTTCATGCATAGATTTCTTTTTAGCCATTGATGATAGCTTTCTGAAGAGTTTGAGTACAGGTATCTTGCTCAATTGCTAGGGTTTGAATGCTAATTTAAGTTTTGAATATAATAGCAAATATCTCTATTTATCTAAATTTTATTATCGTTTTCTCTCTCTATGTTGATGGTTGAATTGAGTTTTGCAGGAAAGTCTTGATTTTTAGATCATCGGGCATTCGGAGAAGTTCTTGGTTGAACCAGCCAACTCCCGATCCGTGTTTTCTGAAGAGCCTAGCTTAATTTGATCCTGGGATTATCATAAGATATTTTTTATGGGTGATGCATGAAGGGGTTGAGCTCAGTACCTCCTCTAAAATTCAAATTTTATTTATTTATTTATTTATTTTTATTTTTTTTCAGTGCTAATCGATAGATCTGGCTGTTGAGAGCCTCAGATTATCAGATCTGGGAGCGGAGTTGGACTCACACTCCCTAGATCTGCCATTCATGTACGTAGATCTATGATTATTTTCAATTTTTTGACTTGGGTTTTCTGGGTTTTAGTTTTTTTGGGTCATTGTATATATCGTTTGGGTGTTTCTTGTCGTCTTGCAGCTACAGATCTGAAGGAGAAAATTGTGTAGAGTCTAGATCTAGGCCCTAGAGGGTAAGATCTGGATCTCTAGGGTTCATCAACATCATTTTGCAAGAATATTTTTCACAGTCCAGGGGTTTAAATTTATTTATTTATTTTTTTAATCTAGAAATTTTTTAAGGGCTTCACTAATAAACCTGAAATAGAAGTATAACATTTTGATCAAGGTTTTATGGAAATTTCTAAGTTTTTTTGAGTACTACCTGTCTAGGTTTATCGTTTTGCTGGTTGGGTTTTTGTCTCGTTGCAAAATTTCAATTTTTTTTACAAGACCCTCGCTGCCCTCTATCGCTGCCACCAAACCTTGTATTTCTTCATATTCTTGCATCAAATTCATTTCTGCCATTCTGCCTGCAATCCGAGTGTTCATTCCCTCACCTGCTGTCCCCATCTGGCTCCCCATCTGGCTCCTCATCGCTGCTACATCTTCTCCATCGACGTGCATACAGAGCCATCTAACAAATCTGTCCTTGCTTTCGTTCCGCCAGCCTTCGGATTCCATTGACCTGCCTTCATCGCAGTCTTCTTTTGTTGCTATCCTCGCATCTATCCCTCAGCGTCTTCCCTCCTTTTACCTGGCCCGAGTTTCCCTTCCATCCATTCCCTCAATGCTGCAATCAAACCCACACCCTCGTTGTCCATGCATTTCTATTGTTGCGTGTAACCTCACTACCATACCCTCCGCATGCATCCTTTCCGCTGTCACTGCTCTCCTCCCGCAAACCTGACTTGCACAACAAACAAAACAAAAAAATTTATTCAATTTTCTTTTCCTTAAGTTTCATTGCTTTAGTTTTCTTTCATTAGGGTTAGTTTAAATGTTGTATGCTATGCGTTTAGGTTAGTTCTTTTTGATTAGGTCCAGGTTGGTTAATAGTTCAAAATTTGTTTTATTATTTGGTTGTGTTTTGTTTGTTTTGTTCATAAAATCTCAAAAAGAAAATAATTTGATCTTTTATTTTTATTTTTGACTTGTATTTCATTTATTTGTTTTGATTTTATTTTTTATTTTTATTTTTTTCATTTCGATTTTGATTTTGATTTTGATTTACTTTCAAAAAATATGAAAATTAAAAAAAATTCCAAATCCTAAAAATTAAAACAATTAAAGAATATAAAAAGTTCAAAAATTTTGTGACTAAGGAGTTAAAATAAATAAAGGGATCTATACTTAAACATTAAAATTTTAATGTGGCCTATGGCGCATTAAAAATTCGATTTTTTTTTTTTTTTAGCCTGTTGTTTTGTTTTACTTCTTTAGTTTTTGCTTTAGGAATAACTGAAGCGCTAATCTAAAGTTCCTTGGTGTTATGTGGTGATTAAATGTGTTTTCTTATATTTATCTATGGTTAAGGTGCGATAAATGTTTTAAATCATATTGATTGTTGGAGAAAGTTAATTAAATCTAGATCTGGGCAGTTAATGAATTTTTTTTTAAACCTAGAATCTCTTGCATGTTAAAGTTTTGGGCATTACATTAATTGTTCATGATCGTCGCATTGCCACATCTATAAGTTTTCTCTGGATGACTTATTACTTAGTCTATGGTTAATTCAATATATAAGGCACTGGTCTGTAATCATTTATATCTTGTAATTGTGTTTCATCTTAATCCATCTATCATAATTGACCAAGACTTGCTTTAAGGTTGTTCATCATTAAAATCTCCTGGAGCCTGTGTTTCACAGGCTTTCTCATCCATTTACCTTAGGGACTACCCCCCTTGATTTGCCTAGGAGAGACTCTAAAAGGAGTGAGTAAGGATCAAGAGTGACAACCCTTACTCTGAGCGTTGTCGCGGTGCCTAGACACTTTGTGTGACAACACAACTCATCAGCAATCTCAAACTTGATGAGGTGACGCCAACGTGTCCATTCATGGATATGATCAGAGATGTGGGTCACGGTATCTTGCTTAAGGGACGTAAGCAAATCGGTTCCAGTTTCATAGTGCATTGACTGTTGGAAATGAGTGAGGAAAGCCATAGTGAGAGAGTTGAAGTCACTATAGGTACCTCGAGGCAATTCGATGTACCATTTAGCGGCAGAACTTGTGAGAATTCTTTGGAAGAGTCGAAGACGAACAGAATCGTCGACATACGAATTGGAGGAGCACCAAAGGTGATATGTCATCACGTGGGCTTATGGATCCTCCTTTGCTTTTCCCTCAAATTTGGGGCAATCACTTGGAATCTTCATCAGAACTAGAGGACAGTAAGGCAAATGAAGAATGGGATCATTCGTGAGCCTTGAAACATCAGAGAGCTCCAACATAGTCAAGAAAGGCAATTGCGTGTTAAACGACATATAGGGCCTTTGAGGAGACCCATATTGCAGAGTCCATCCTTGTTGGTAAGGATTTTTCCCCTACAGTGGAGGATTTTGTCCATATGGAATCTAGTTTTGTCCCCACTGAGGGTTACCTTGCCTGTAAGGAGGATTCAGTCCCAGGTAGGTTTGATACTACCTTGCCATAGGCCGCTGATGAGCATTATACGCGACATACGGGTTATAAGGCTATTGAACCTGTTGACCCTGGACATAAGGATATTGTCCCTGGTGATGTAGGGGTTGATCTTGACCTTACAAAGGCTGACCTTGCTAATACGCATTTAAAGCTTGTTTCTCCCAAGGTTGACCTTGTTGCTGCTGCAAAGGTTGACCTTGGTGCTGCAAAGGTTGGCCTTGCAAGGACAAAGGTTGAGAGGACCGCTGCACAAACTGAGTTTGCCGCTGCAAAGGCTGTTGTGACTGTTGCAAAGGTTGCCCTTGCGGTTGTAGTGGTTGTCCTTGCTACTGCAATACTTTCCTTTACTGCTGCAAAGATTTCCCTTGCTACTGTGAAGGTTACCCTTGTTGCTACAAAGGTTGTCCTTGTCGCTACAAGGGTAGCTGGACAGTTCCTGGGGTTATACCCTGAGGGTATTGATATTTCCCGAATTGGATCTGGCCAAACCCACCAGGAGTAGCGGGTTGATTAGGCTGAACACAAGGTCTAGCTTGAGGAATGTAAGGCATATTAACCAAGGCTTGTGAACCATATGGGACATACTCCTATTGGAACGGAGCCTGAGCCATATATGGCTATTGGTATTGGATGTTACCTGACCCGGATGGACCAACAGGGTTAGGAATAACGCCATAAAAAGATTGATTCATTCCAACCATCTGATTTTGTAATCTACTCACACTGGTTTCGCCTGAAATAAGAGGAATATTCGGATCTTGCCCCCCAGGAAGTGGCACAATCTGTCCACTCAATGGAGGTGTTGACCACTACATGTCAACTACCCATAGCAGTACACTCCTTTTTTTCGCAAAAGGGTAGCGCTTGATTGTCATGTCCATGCCATTCGACTCCCATCATCAGCCTGATTGTGTCATATTGTAAACCCACTCTGCATGTGTAAATTGTAAATAATCTTAGCAGATCTGTGTCATGTATGTAAATTGCCTAGGCAAACCTAATTTTCTAGTGATAATCTACGTTCGGGAAGGTTTTTTGTCTCATCGACCCATGGTCGGCAGAGTTTTCCTTCAGCCTAACCCCAAAGTCGGAATGGATTTTGTCATTAGAATCTTAGGGAAGTCCTAGTGTGCTAGAATGAATCCATGTAAAAGTGATTTGGGAATAGTCCTAACTATTTGGTTAGGCTATTTTATTACAAATTGCTTGATCTACTAGATTATATTTGTGTCGTAGAATTGGGTGGTCTATGAGGGTTTATGTCAAATGGGTTTTCTCCCTTGAGATGTAAAATTATAAAAGTCATGATGTAAAGTGTCTTGAGGGTTAGAAAATAATTAATCCCCTCATAGGTCTTAGGTCCTAGGTAAAATTCCCATAGGCTAGGTTCGAGGGTCCAAAAAAATAAAAAATAAAATAAAGTAAAATTTTTTGGTGTCTTTTTCTTTTGTGGTATCAATGTTTCACTTCTCTATAGTTAAATGCGCTTAAATGTTTATTTAAAGATTAGCTATTGAAAGTGGTGATTCATTTTATCAACTGGTTAGCATTTTGTGGTCATTCAAAATATTATATCTTTAGAAATTTAATTGCTGGAACATTGGTAAAGCATTTTGCATTTATTGAATATCTTCCATTGCTTGGATTATTTGATGGTAAATGATTGTTAGTCGTGGAATTACAAATTTCATATTTCTGCAGCAGTTGATAAACAATTATTTAATCATTAACTCCATAAGGCACTGATCTTAGGCATTCAAGAGAAAATTAATTTTTTAAGTATCGCCGAGCTTCAATCAAGCGCTTGATTGCCTTGCTGTGTCTCCCAACCCAGCTGGTTCCCAGTTGGTCTTATTTTATCCCACAGGGTCTACCCCCCTTAGCCTAGGGAGACGACTTAAATGGAGAGATCAGGGATCAGGGTGACAGCCCCTGGTTTGAGTGTTGTCGCCGTGTCTAGACACTCTGCGCAACAACAAGAGGGATAGAAGAACTTACCAAGACCTGACCTGAGACAGTTGGTTAAACCGGAAGATTTGGTTGAAACGATGAAACAAGTTGAGATAGAATGGTAGGTTGAACCGGAACTGAAGTGACTGCAGTTTGTACAATCGATCGAGAGTTCGTGTTTTGAATGAACGGACCTGATGTAGGCATAACGTTAGAAGACTAGATGTGGTTCTAATACAAAGATGAGGCACTAGGAGTAGCCGAGACTAACTGAGCTAAAGTGGTATAACCATGTGGCAACATGGGTCCACTAATTTCAGGATAGGGGAGAGATGAGACTCTTCCTGTATAAGGAAAGCCTTCTAGAGGGAACTCATATCCCCGCTCATCATCTATGTGAGGAGTATGGGTAACAGAAACTTTCGAATGACCTGGAGAGGAGACTGAGATTACGCCTTCTGACTCCATAGATGGAAACAACTGGCGACGAGGAACCAAAGATGTACGAGGAGATAACTCCAAAGCAATACCAAGCTAATCGTATGGACTGTAAGGACGCTAAGGAGATATCACAACAGGGTCGAACAAAGGGTTTGGAGGATAAAAAACTAGCCTTTGCGGACTTTCAAGAGTCTACGGACTCTCGAGGGTCTAGATAGGATTATCAGAGGAATCCGAATCAGATTTGTGAGGTGACCACGAATCTAATGGAGGCGGACGAGAAGACAAAGGTTGGATACTCAAAACAATTCCAAGTTCAAAACTTTGATCTTCAAGCAACTGTGGAAGTTCCGAACGAACTCCTTAGGAGGACCCTTCAGTATTAGACAACAAAGGGGAACTATGAGATGGACTCAATGGTTTAGCCACGATGGCTTCCTCTCAACAACAAAAGGAAGGAGAAATTCGCTTAGGGCTTTAACAATCTTGAAATTAACAGGATTTTACTCAATTTGGTCGAAGAAACAACTGCTTGGGATCGACATGTTTAATGTGGGCAGTTAAATTTTAGAAACAAAAACATTGCCTTTTCATCTTTTAAGAGTCGAGAAAATGGCGAAAATGTGACTCTAGTCACTTTCAATAGTTTTGTGAGCTTGAAAGGACAATGTGCTCGATGATCTTTTCAAATTTAGAGAGTTAGAAAAGATCAAATGACTCCTCAGATGAATCTAGGTAAAAAGGAGTACCAAGTAACTGTGAACTGCAATATACACCTCAGCGAATAAATTGACCAAGGACTTGACGTACGTGCAGGCAATCTCCCCGAATGTTGTGTTCGGTGTATCACGTTTATAGGGCAGCAGACTCGGCTTCCTACGGATAAAGGATTGCAACCTAGGGAGGTCTTCCTTTATATATGTGACGGTATGGGGACTCGAGCACAAGTCCATGCTAGCATTGTCTAATGCCAAAGCAAATGACAACTGCTAAGTTTTTAAGACACCAAAACACGTTTCTAACCTAGACCACTAAATATCATCGTTAATGTTTCAAATGCTCCTTAGGTTAATTGATAGATTTTAAAGTTGATCTTGTAATTATGTCTCAATTCCAAGGGCTTAACGATGTTACCTGTTCCTAAAAGGAAAACTAGATGATGAAATGAAATCCTTCAATTCAATAAAAAATATCTATGTAGGGAAGAAGATCACTCAAATCATGCATCAAACCAACCGCAAAAATGCACCCATAACAATCTTCAAATGTTAAATGCAACATATGACATCTAATCTTTCATATGATAAGCAAATGCAATGCCAAAACAAATCTTAAAGAAAAATTTCCTTAAGATATAATGATGATTTTTTCTCTTTTTCAAAATGCAACTAATGTAATCTAGTGCAGAGTGAAAGAGAATGCAAGCAAGCCAAGAAATATGAAAATCACTTTCACATGAATGATTTGAATGCAACTCAAAATGCTTCAAAAACTATGAAAAGAATAGCACTTCCACTTTCACTTTGAAATACTGAAAAATTCAAAGCAAACACTTCCTTTTGATTCCAATAAGACAATCGGTTTGGAATCTATCGTTCTTTAAATGAAGCTTAAGTAACTTTCACAATATTCACTAATGAAAACAACTTAAGAGACAAGAACCAAAAAGTGATCTGCAAAGTAAGTCTGAACACAGAAAGACTCTTTAACACAAGCAATGGATCTTCAATCTCTGATGGGAAGACCAACAAGTAGACGAAGGTTGACCTAGAAGACCTAGAACACTAAAAGGCTTATCAAACTTCAAGGATACTCAAGCCAAGTTAAAAGAAAATTGCAATCAAACAATGAGAGAGTCAATGAAGAACACACTAGTAAATAACAGGGAGAAGACAATTAGAACTGAAAAATAAGAGAGAAAACCCTAAATTTCTCAATTTTCCACAATCATCACACCTGTCAGGAGTAAAGTAGTGATCATCACTACTGTAACTAGCAAACCCACGATATCATCGTGGTTGTCAGGATAAAATCCGCGATTGTCGAGGAAAACAAATAAAAAAACCAAAATCTTCAAAAACAACTCAAATTAATAATCTTCAGGGATCTACCAAACAATGACACTAACTACAAATAAACAATGAAGTCTAAAAATCAATGGTTGATCAAACTCGTCAAAAGACAAGGTGAAGGAAGGGAAAGAAAGGGTCATAGATTCCCCAATAGAGTCACCATTTTGTTGACAAGGTTAATCCTCTTTGCAGATAGAGACGATCCCTCTAGCCCAATGAGTGGGTCTAGCAACTGAAGTGACAATCAACTAGACATCTTCCTAGATTATAATTGAAAAGTAGAACAAGATAGATGGCCTACCTTGCTTTGATGCTAATCTGATTTCCTTTGTTGAGATCCTCGTACCACTTGTGTCACGGACTTGTTCCTGCTTCTTTCAGTGCTTATGTACTTGCACAAGTGACCAAGAGACAAGAAAGCATGCCAAAACCAATAGCAAATCCAATAATAACCTACTTAACTGATCAAGGAATGTCAATTCAATACATACATGAACATATATATTTTGGAAAGATGAACCAACAGTTGTATTATTATTTAAAGAACAAAGGGAAGCTTACAACCATAGCCTTGATGTTGTAAGGGTCTACTTGAATGGTAATCCAAGTCCAAGCCAAGAAACTCTCCAACACTCCTTCTCTAAGTCTAATGAATAGCCTTTGAGCACAAACTCAGCATAGGGGTGCAAATGGACATAGATCAACCATTTGGGAATGGTAGAGGGGGAATTTACAGGTTGGAAGAGGGAATTAGGCCTCCTCCAAAGATAGGATTAGGGCCACATTTCAAGGACATAGCTCATAGGGATGAGACCAAGAGGTCAAATTAGGAGGATTCGATCTCATCTATGCGAAACCAGCTCCAACTCGCCGCTCTGGAAGCTTCTAGATCACGATCCTCTTTGGGAAACCTTCCTTTTTGAGACCATCGCGAGTATGAGAGTGAAACGAGTGATGCCATCACTGGCTTGAAATAGTGCAACAGGAAATCATCGCGATTTTGAGCTTCACAAGAGCTATGACCCTCATTTTAGGGTTTCGAGAGCCATTTCTTCAGGGAAAGCTCTAGATATTTTCCAAGCAAAGTTAAAGGAGGGATTTGAGTTGTATACATGGAAGAGTATACTATATAATGATCATGTTTCGGGCACTTCAAGGTATGTCACAGGGAGGTACAAGACGTGTGACAAAATATTGTGTAACACATCTAAACCATCAAAATCACCCAGGGATTGCACCAAGCTTGGGCCACACCAACCCTTAACATGGTTGGATTTTTTCCCATGGAGTTTCGAACCAGTCACCTTCACATCACAGAGAGCCTTAACATTACACACCTCATCATGATCTATTTTATGCCATGTGGCCTTCTTCAATTCAATATTTTGATTAACACACAAATTCATCTGATCATGTTTGGAACTCATATCAAGATCGTGAGATCCTAACATAACCATTAGCGAAGGGTGAAGTGTCTCGACTTTTTGACATGATTCCAAACTATCGAAAATAAAGTACATATTAGTTGTATATTTTAAGTTAACACTTCATTACAAAAAAAAATGGGAGGCAAAATTATTAGGAACCCTATCAAGGACGCTTGCCTTGCACTGGTGGAGGTTTCCCTATTAGGGACCCTTACCTTACACTAGTGAAAGATATCATTGCAAGATAGGATCTCATAGACATCAAGCCAAAAAAAATGGAGAATAAATTGGGACCAATAAGATATTCTAGCTCCAACTTCTTAAACTCAAAGGCTAGATAGATTCCTAGCCAAGTCTTCTCTTCTAAAAGATGATCATGTGATCTCATAAAATATTATCCAATGCTTAGTTTTTGGCCATAGACCTATTCTTTTGGATATCACTTAATCAAAAGATCTAACACCCATCCTTTTCTACATTGAGCTATATGTGAAAATTCCTTGAAAAAATAGCAATTGATTGA
Organism: Pinus taeda; assembly: GCA_000404065.3. NCBI lineage: Eukaryota > Viridiplantae > Streptophyta > Pinopsida > Pinales > Pinaceae > Pinus > Pinus taeda. The sequence continues at coordinate 11,499 of APFE031281639.1, read as the reverse complement.
TTAATTATGTAGTTTATTTGCTACAACAGACAACGAATAAATCACACTGCAATTCCTTCACCATAAAAATACTTTGGAAAATAAAAACTAGAACTGAGAAATATATGCGCACACACAAAATAAAAGCGACATCATTATTTTGGACAAATATCCCCGGAAAAACCCAATGTGGGAAAATTGGTTTCAACAGATGAGGGTTTTATTATTATTATTTAGCAGCAAAAATTATGAGTACAAATTTGGATGCCAAACTAGCAATCCTCCAACAAAATACACTGCCAAAAGTATTTGGAGGAAATTCCTCCTTCTGCAACCAAACTCGGCCCCTCTTGCCTTGCTCACACTTCCTCCCGACAACTCACACTAGCTAGAAATATGCACTGCTTGGCCCAGATAATTCACATTGTCTGCTAGATGGCTTTGGATGAGCCATCCTACCTCCCTCCGACCTTGGGAGTGACTTGATTTTCCTTCCAGGTGATCTCTTGACCTCCATCAACTAAAACAATCACTTTCCAGCACTTCGAACTGGGGTTTCTTGCTCCTCGGCCTCTCTATAGAAATAATTCGGCCTCTCAGCTACTACTGCTCTACTATTGGGAACTCTACTGGAAATGACTCTATTAATCCCTAAATCTCATTCTTGCCTTCCTTCTGGCTCAAAATTCTCTCCCTTGCTTGATCTTTGCAACTGAGTAGCTCGATCTTCCAAGGAACTCACACTACTGGTGTGTTTATCTCCATCCTGACATCCTACTCTTATAATATCTCGTCGGAGAAGCAACGACCATGATTAAATCCCCATCAATGGCTAAGATCATCTCAAACTCAATCCATGTGAGTTTCTAGAGCATTCTCACCTTTCTCAATTAATTGTTGTTAATTAATCACTTTTCCTAAGTTAACTTAGGAAATATATAATTATTGATCAATTAAATTAATTGAGTTATCTCTCAGTGTTTTCTCCCGAAACCTTTTATGGGTTTTCGAGATCTTATGTTCCTTAACCCCTTTGACCAAAGTCAAGACTAGAACACTTGCTCGATGTTACAAAAACTAACACTATAAGGCCTCTTGGAGTTAGCATTTTTCTCTTGGGCTCACCCAGTAGACATTTTAAGCTAGGTCTCCTTTATATGAAAACAAAATATACAAACACTAAAGTTAGATTTAAAATCTCGAGCAAGAAATCAAACATAGATTCTTTAGAGCATAAATTAAAAATTAAAAAATGGAGGACATCCAAAAGCAGATAGAATATGAGGGGTGTACAAAAAGCAAACTTGAAAGAAAAAAGGAAAGAAAGCCTCTTGTTGAACAAGGCATGCGAAAATGAAGCCCTTTGGAGACTAAAATATAAATAACTTTCAATATAGAAAGATGAAAAAAGTATAAAATACTTCTATTGAAAGAAAATCACACAGCCATATCACAAAACCATATTCACAACAAATTAACACACATAACAATAAATTGGCAGAAAAGGTAGAGAGCCATCATATGGTCTCTCATGCTCTTGTAATTCTCTCTCTTATTAAAATAATTTAATAATACATTTCAATACATGAGCAAGTGGTCTTAGACTCACTTGGTTGAGACAATTTCTCAACTACACACTAACTTAGGAGAACTAGTTGGAGAGAATCTCTCCTCCTAACTAAACTCCCTAGTTTGAGGAACTAACTCTCATGATTTAATTTAATTAATTATTTAATTTGATATATAATTAGAAAAATGATTGGAGAATCTATAATTTAATAAATGAAATCCACTTGTTAGATAGATCTAAAGTGGATTTTTTTGAAGAAATAAAAGAGACAACTCACACTCACTGCAAGGGAACATACTCAGAACCTTGAGTTGATTGAGAAAGAGAGAAAAATATGTTAAACTACACTCCAAAGCTAGTCTCAAAGAAGGGTAACAAAACATTAAACAAATAAATTTTGAAATATTACGTATATGAAGAAATACAATCAAGGGAATTCCATAAATCCTAGTCCTATATGAGTTCTATACTCTTACAAGCTAACCTACATAATCATCAAATAAGCTTCATTCCATTTTATAAAATAAGCAAGGACCATGGTTAGTGTTGGAAGAGAGAAACTCTACCATTTTGGGAATTATTTCAAAGGAAAATAATGCAACAGTTTCCACATATTTAAACCAATCTCTCTGTGTAATGTGTGCTATAAAATATGGCTCCAAAGTAATAGCTACAAGGCTCAAGAAGATAATAAATTCCCCAATATATAAAGTGCAGGGGACTTTGTCCCTAGAAGACTAATTATGGAAAACACCATGCCATCTATCCTAGCAAGAGAGACAATAAACTATATAATAATCAAGCTTCACATAGCCAATGCTTTCCACAAGATAAAGGGCACTGTAAGTTTTAAGGCAATTCAACATTAATGAAAATTGGATATCGTGCATTGATTCTTGTATAGGAAACCCTTAAGTATCTCTCTTGATAAATTGAAGGCCAACCTAAGGGGACTCTATCAGGGTTGCTTTCTCTCTCCATATTCATATATTCTCATTGAAGAATATTTAGGCAAAATCTAGAAGAAGCTTCTCCTCCTTTGGGAGTTGAAATAGTCAAGAAGGTAAAACCAATTAACCACTCATAATTCTTGAGGGACACTTTACTTCTAGGAGGAGCCACCATAGTGGCGGTTCAAAGGTTCAAACCTTAATGAGACATTTTTATCCATACTTCAAGAGAAGCACTAAATAACAAAGTGCTAGTTATTTAAGTGGAATATGCATGCATCTCTTCTAGATAGAATTTTAACATTTTGGTGTTTCTAGTTATAAAGAAATGAAAATAAATCTAGTACTTGGGAGTTTCCTTCACTTAGGAGAGGCTATCCTCAAGTTAGTGAAATCCTATAATGAAAAAGGTTAAGAAAGAAAAATGCTCCTAGGGCACCCAAGCTAATCTACTTGAATAGGTTCTTAGGGATAATATATATATTTTTTAAGTTAAGGAAGTTTATATTCAAAGAAGGAAAACATAACCAAAAAAGATGTTTTCACTAGCAGCTGAAGCTAACTAAAAAATCGAGAGACTTAGGTATTTTATAGTAGTTGATAGTGAACAAATCTCTATAGGAAAACTCTTTTAGACTCTAATCTCAAGCCCTTAACATAGTGAAAAAATTGCTTCTTAAAAATCACTACAACACTCGAGATAGAAGAAGAATTACAAGGTTTTGGCCTTACATGCCAAACTACTCTCAATCTTGGAAAGTAATGTGTTAAGGGCTCCCTTTTATCAATGGTCACCCTTATTGGGATCCACATGGAGGAACCTGTCTCTTAATAGGATAAACCCACACAAGACAATGTAAATGTGGACAATGTTAACTATCTCCAATATTGGTTTTGCTCTCAAACCTCTTACACTGGTACATTTATTCGTCTAGAAAGAAGGCAACCATGCCTAATGTAGGAATTTACAGGGTAAGTTCCTCCGAAAGAACACCAAAAGGACACCGCTCACAACCAGATCTCAAATCAATACACCAATATTTTTGACGTGGTTAAAACCCTCAAAGAGGGAAACAGTCTACGGCGTGAGCCAACGTGGCCACTTCAGGCAATTTATTAATCAAAGAATGAAAATTTACATAAGCTTTCTCTCATAGACAGATTACCCGAACAATGACCCTCCATGCGCTTTAAATAGAACTCATGGACCAATCGGGTGTCAAGCCACAGATCAAGTGTCGGTAATACCGAGGAGAGAGTGAACCGTCGGATCACTACATATCGCCACCGTCGGATTGTAAGTTATAAAATGTACAACGGTAAAGAAACACACTTTACCTAACTCTATATTAGACCAAGTTGAACTTAACTATTTCCTATGTGTCGGAATATCCTAACACCTAAGGATTGAAGAACACATAGGATATCCTCCTTCCCTCCCTTCAAAATACATTTTCCTTCTTTGAAATCCAAATGGAAGTTCTCGTGTCAAATTTCTTAAAGGACGCCAAAGCATGAGGATCTACAAGAGTATACAAAATAAACGAGGGTTGAAGTAGTTGCATCAAAGATTAAATGTGAAACAATTTAGGATGAAGTTTCTATGCCAAAACTAAATGCCTTCGTGTGGACTTCAACACAACAACTTTTAAATGCAAAACACTTGATCCCACAAGTAATAATAGGACCCGCCCCCTTCCCCCCCGATGTTGTTCTGGCCACATAATAATTTTTAACTACAGAAAACTTGATGCCAGAGGGAATAAGAGGAACCCCTCAGTGTTTTCCTACACCTAAGTGGATGAATCCTCACCCCATATATTTCTTATGTACATAATAGTAAAGAAGCTTTAGACTTTGGTCTTATAGGAAACAAACCAACAAGTAAACATTGTCACAAGAGATAGGGTGATTTTATCCTAAAACACCTCCAATGAAGGAACTCTTTAAAGAGGCTTCTAGTCAAGAAATTTGGGAGCTCCTCTTGAAATACATGTTACGAAGAATGTCTCAATAAGAATAGTTTGGTCTTTGAAAACAAATTAATCACAAGTAGACAAATGAAAGAATTTTCCATAAACCTATTGTTACAGTGAAATCTTGCACTCTAGTGCGAAGATTCACTAGGTGACTCAGACAGTGAGTAACATGAGAGAGTCACTATGGTCACCGTAGCAACTACTCCCCTTCTTTTAGTGATGGATGAATATCCAACACAAGGGAGGCTTCCCTAGTAGATCTTACAGATCAAATGGCCTAGTCAAACCAAGTCAAGATCCCCCTAAGGCTTCTACTTCCACTAATTTAGGAGATTAAGCAATTACGGTTCTTTTGGTAGCATTGTCAGAGATAAAGTCCATTTCGTGGAAGATGACATCAAACAAAGTTGAAGATTGAAACTCTTTCCATCTAGGAGACTCCATTGGAAGAATGAAGTCCTTGTTCTTTAAAGATTTTGAAGATGTTGTGCTTATGAGGTGAGACATGTTGATTTATGGTAGCATCAGATGTACTCTAAGTCTCAAATTTTGTAAGGGGGCTTAGGCACATGTATTCCAAAGAACCCATAAAGTTTTAGGAAATTCCACCCAGAAACAGTTTTATTAAAATAATTAATTATTTTTAATGGGACCCTAAGTCTACACTAAGGAAAATAAAATAATTAAAAGGTATTAATATAAACTGTGGGTGTAACTTCTAGAAGAAGACGAGGATAAAAAAAATACGATCTTAGCCATTGATTAACTTCTAATTTGGGTTGTTGAATGTCAACGAGGAGATTATTTAAGGAGGCTTGAGGGTCACTTGGAAAAATACATAGAGAGTTTAGAAGTTCGATTTTCTAAAGCAGAGCAGAGGAGCTACCGAGAGATTTTTGATAATGGGCTATTACAGTGAGGGGCAGGGATAGTTGGGTTGAAGTATATTCTCCAAGACCTAGGATAAGCAGCAGAGAGAGGTAAATAGACACCAGAAGGGCCCACGTAGAGCTTGACGCTAAGCCAAAAGGGTTCACGCAGAGACAAGCAATCATCCAGAACAAAAATCTGAGTTTTGCAAAGGAGCTAACATTTCTGAGCTGAGAGGGCTAGACACTGCTCCAGAAGGCAAGAATTTTCCTAGTTGAGCTAACGTAGAGCCTTTTGAGGCTGACGCAAGGCCTAGGCAGGGCCAACGCAAAGATAGTTGGGGACAGTTGGTTCAACTGTCGGAACAACCGAGATTTGCCGAGTACAGTGAGGTAATCTCACTAAATTTTTTTGCTACTTTATTTTCTTTGTAACTATATTGCCGGAAGGACATCCAGAGTTGTATTCAGAAACAACTACTTAATAATATAAAAGCTTTAGAGTTGTTGCATTGGTACCGCATTGGGTTTTTTAGGGACATTTGTCCAAAAAATACTATCACTTGTGTGGGTTTTTCTCTATTGTTCTGTTCTTGTTTTTGGAAAATTAATTAATTAAGTGAAGGATGTTGTTGTATTAGCTTCAATATTTGTTGTAGGAAACAATAAATATTTTGTCTCAATATTTAACAAATAAGAGAAGTTTAATCAGTTCCTGCAGTAGTTGATTTGGGTGGGATTCTCAAATTTTCACATGGTATCAGAGCATCGCAGGTGAAGCAAGAAGAACAGTGCCAAAGAACCCAGCTCTGAGCAAAAGTGGGAGATCGAAACAATTGCAGGAAGCAGCAGTTCGAAACCCCAGAGGGTTTGCGTAGTCCTAGTCGGAGGGCTGATTTTCAAGGCAGTCTCTCTTTGAGTGAGTCGACAGAGAGGAAGGACTCCTAGTTTGAAAGTTTGTAAGGGAAAACAGAGCAACGCTGAAGCCTCAGCGCGAGGAGAAGCTGGTGGGATGCAATCTTTTCTGCAGGTCATTTTTCTAGGAAGAGAGATGTCAGAAGAGAATGAAGAAGCACAGTTGAGGGAATTTCTTCCTCAGTAAGACTTCTCGCCAAGAAGTTCATTTTCTTATTGGCTGAGCAACAACAGTAAGAACGAGAGAGGATATTTTTGAAATTTATGGCAGAGATGGCAACCAGTGGATTGAGGGATCAAGAAAGGTTGGATGGAGCATCCAACTATGCCATCTGGAAGGCTAGAATGTCATTCCTTCTAGATGAGCATGCCCTCAAGACATATTTAGACAACGTGGTGGTTATGTCTGCAGATGCAGATCCGTTGAAGAAGTACTGGGCTGAGATGGTGAAGGCGAAAAGAATGATTCTCGACAGAGTGAAGGATCATGTGGTTTGTCACGTTGCTAGCAGAGGGACTGCTAAGGATATGTGGGACGCATTGTCTACGCTATATCAGGGATTTTCCAAGAAGCGAAAGATGTATTTGGAGCAGAAGCTGAGATCTTCTCAAATGTAGAAGGGAGAGTGTGTAGATCCATTCCTCACGAAGTTTTAGGAGACCCGTGATGAATTATCTGCGATGGGGACTACACCTCAAAACTTAGAGTTGGTTAGACTGGCCCTCAATTCTGTCTTAGATGAGTGGCAAATATTTGTCCAGAGTATCCTGTGGAGGGCGACTTTGCCGAATTGGGATGAGATGTGGGAAACTCTCAAGCAAGAGGAGTAGAGGAGAGACTTGGTCAAGTGTAAGCTTGATGGAAGCAGTAGTAGTGGGTCGAAGACCAAGGAGGAGGAGGATAATGCAACCCTTGCATCGAAGGTGTAGTAGGAGCAACAAAGACGTAAGAAGGATGTTTTGAATCTCACGTGCTTCAGGAGTGGTGAGATGGGTCACTACGCTACATAATTTCCTATCAGGAAGAAGGACAAGGATGAGAAGCACAATCTGAAGGCTGCGCCCGCAAAGATCGAGGAGGAGGAGTTTCGCATGATAGCTGAGATACCTCTAGGAGGGAGGTGGGATGATTTGGAGTTGTAGTTCGAAAGATCTATAGAAGGGCAAGATCCTTAAGGAGTCCACCTCTTGGATCAATTCCTTGCTACAGGAGCCCAAATCAGAAGTAGTAGGATGGACTAGTGTCGAATGGTGCCGAGGAGTGACAGAGAGACAGTTGCAGTGGCTAGGGGTGCTAGAGACTAAACAACGAAGAGCAAAGTTGGTACCAATGCAGATGGCACAGAGTAGAGGTCATCAACAACGCAATAGATTCAGAGGGTCAGCGTAGAGACTAACAGCAGTTGAGCTCCAACATTCACATGGTATCATATATAACACATTTGGTTCAGTAAGTTGGGATGTTTTTCCGTTGTTGATGGAGTAGCAGCAGCAATTTGCAGTGCAGTGGCAGTTGGTAGTGGCAGTGCCAGCGGTAGCACAAATGCAGAAATTCAGAGGGAGTTGCAATACAATGCAGTGTTGATAGTGGCAAGGTCAGCAACAGTACAGTTGTAGCATTTGCACAATGGTTGGTGGACATCATGTCGGACATCATCAACGTAGAGGGAGATGTTACAGAATAAAGTGATGCTCCAGTTGGGTGCATTGCTAGAGCACATTCCTCGCTAAGAGGGCCTGTTGATTTCTAATAGCATCAGATGTGCTCTAAGTCTCAAATTTTGCAATGAGACTTAGGCACATGTATTCCAAAGAACCCAGAAAGCGTTTTGAGAAATTCCAACCAGAAACAATTTTATTAAAATAATTAATTATTTTTAATGGGACCCTAAGTCTAAACTTAGGGAAATAAAATAATTAAAGGATATTAATATAAATTGTGGGTGTAACTTCTAGAAGAAGATGAGGATCAAGTAGAAATGATCTTAGTCATTGATTAACTTCTAATTTAGGCCGTTGAATGTTAATGAGGAGATTATTTAAGGAGACTTGAGGGTTACTTGGAAAAATACACAGAGAGTTTAGAAGTTCGATTTTCTGAAGTAGAGCAGAGGAGTTGCCAGGAGATTTTCGATTGTGGGCTATTATAGTGAGAGGCAAGGATAGCTGGGTTGGAGTATCTTCTCCAGGACCCAGGATAAGCAGCAGAGAGAGGTAGTGTTGGGTCCTTATAATACTAATGATTACCCCATTACTATTGTAGTTGTACCCCTTATTAATATTGTTGTGCCCCTATTGTCCCCATATTGTTATTACTGTGCCCCATAGAATCCCTCTATTGTTATTTTTTGTGGCTTTTATATTATTATTGTTAGGTCGACTGGGTTTATTATGGTGACTCCTTAGACTCCTATATATAGAAAGAAGGTTTTGTCAATTTGAATCATCCAAGAATTGGTTCATTAATGTAATGTAAAGAGGTTGCCCCTCGAAGAGGCTGAATTCTAAGGCGTTGATCTATCTTTTCTATCTTTTCTTGACCTGGTTTCATAACATTTGGTATCAGAGCTTTGGATTCTAAGGTTTTGCTGCTCCAAACAGGTCATCGTGGAATTTTCGCTATAACTTTTTTTTCTACAATGTTTCAGAAGCTAAAAAAAAAAACCATTTGAGAAGACATCGCGCTTAATCTCAGGTCAAAATTTCAGAGCTTTTCGCGCTATATTTTCGGAGATATGATCTGAGGAAGTTGATCCTTTTGCAGAATCCTGAATTACATTCAAAACAGGTGACCTAGGGAAAATTGTCATAACTTTCTCTCTGAGCATCAGATTGAAATTTCGTAAGAAGGTACAGAAAGAGGACGGACTCTAGTTTCTTGTATATATTTTTCAGAGCCAAAGGTCAAAACAGAGACATGTGGCACTTCGTACAAGTTCACTCTACTGAATTAGTCTATAATCAGGTCACTGTGGGAGATTTGGCATAACTCTTCTTTGGAGAATCCAATTGGTGTCAGACCAGTGGCATTGGAAAGAGGACACAAAAGGCTACCGCAGGTCGCAATTTCAGAGCTGGATGATTCGAAATTACAGAGATACATCAGAGGCAATATCGAGCTCCTACAAAGTGAAAAAAAGGTGTATATTTTTTTAAATGTTTGCTTAAGCTTGGTTTGAAAAATTATTTTGAAGGAATTCAAAGGGCATAGTAAAGCATTATTATCAGTAATTGATGCCTTGAGGAAAGAAAATGGAAACACCTAGTAGGTGACCTGAAAGCTCTAGCACGACTCATGAAGAAGAGGAAGAAATGCAACATGATATATCAAAATTACGAGACCAAGTGCAACAAGTGTCACTTGCACAAAAAGGAACAGAATCTAAGATGGATGGTTTAAAGAAAGGCGTTGAAGCTAAGATGGATTGTTTAAAGAAAGGTGTAGAAGCTAAGATGAATGACGTGGAAGCTAAGATGGACGATTTGAAGATAGATTTGAAGACAGACATGGAAGAATTGAAGATAAATATGAATAAGTTGCTACAAGAAAGGGTCACTTATGGTGAAAGGGTAGTAAAGGAAACTCATGATGAAAACAAAAGAAATGTTAATCATGATTCCATAGACTCCAATTTTGGATCGAAAACCCACCATATTCCAAAAATCGATATGAGGAAGTTTGATGGCAAGGATCCCGCAACATGGATATTACAGATGGAGCAATTTTTCGATCTAAATAATGTGCAAAACACACAAAAGGTACGTATTGCACGTTTATATTTGGAACCAAATCAACTTGTATGGTATCAATGGCTTTTCTCTTGTAAACAAATTATCACTTGGGCAATTTTTACGGAAGAATTGACATCACATTATGAGGATACAAAAAGCAACACCTTTTTTAGCCAATTGATAAGTCTCAAACAAAAGGGTTCAATAATGGAGCACATTGAGGAGTTCGAAAAATTGAACACAAGGGTAACAAATATTCCAGAGGAGCATAGGATTGATGTGTTCATAGGGACTTTAAAGGATAATATCCAACATGATGTTCGCCTTTGGGAACCTGATTCATTAGAGAAGGCATTCAGATTAGCAAGAAAAATGAAAAGCAAAATTATAGTAACCAGGAAGCATACCACTCACAACTATAAAGATGGAAGTGTTGTTGCCCCTAGTCTTCCACAACCTATAAGGTTGACACCACAACAATTGGAAGAAAAAAGAGCAAAAGGGATTTCTTACAGTTGTGATAGCAAATACAATAAAGGTCATAAGTGTGCTGAGAAGAAATTATTCTACATAGACTGTGAAGAGGAAGAAGAAAAGGAGCAAGAAAGGTCAAAAGAAGAGGATATACTCCAAAAACAAAGCCTAGATAAAGAAGAAATGAATCCGACCATATCTTGTAATGCATTGGCTGGAATTACCACTCCTCAAACCATCAAGATAGAAGGACAAATCAAGAAGAGAAAGGTAATACTATTGATTGATTCGGGAAGTACCCATAATTTTATTCATTGTAAGGTAGCAAAAGAGTTGAATTGCTTCCTATATCCAGCACCAGAGTGTCAAGTGATGATTGCAAATGGAGGAACAATAAATTGCTTTGGTAAGTGCCATAATATCAAGTTATCCATAGGAGAATATGTATTGACTAGCCCAATGCTTTCCATTCCAATGGGAGGTGCTGATGTTGTACTAGGAGTCC
>APFE031281629.1:4122-21755 GCA_000404065.3 Pinus taeda | reverse complement strand
TTGATGGAAAGGGCAAGAAGCATGCTCAGTGGTGCCGGGTTAGGACAGGAATTCTGGGCAGAGGCAGTGGATACTGCATGTTACTTGGTCAACAGTTCACCTTCATCAGCGTTGGAGGATAAGACTCCACAAGAAGTATGGACTGGTAAGAAACCCTCTCTTTCACATCTGAGGGTATTTGGATGTGATGCATATGTACATGTTCCAAAGGAGAACGGAACCAAGTTGGATAGTAAATCTGAAAAGTGCATCTTTATTGGGTATAAGGATGGTTTAAAGGGTTATAAACTTTGGAACCCAGTCACACGGAAGGTTGTGTACAGCCGCGATGTAGTGTTCAGAGAGGTGAAAGATGTTATTAAACATGAAGTCCAACCAAAGGAACCTGTGAAGATAGAGTTTGAACTAAAGGAGGAAGAATCAGACTCTGTAGCAGAGGAGGAATCAGAAGATGAAGAGCCACAAACTCCGGCTGTGAAAAGATCAGTTCGAGAAAGAAGGCAACCAGAAAGGTATAGTCCATCTGCTTTCTGTTCAAATTTTTCTTTATCTGTTACTGATGATGATTCGAGAACTGTGAAGGAAGAAGTGGATTCAGAGGATGAAAAACTCTAGAAAGAGGCCATGGTTGATGAAATGGCATCTTTGCACAAAAATGAGGCTTGGGATTTGGTGGAGTTGCCAGCTGGAAGGAAACCCATTGGCAGCAAATGGGTGTTCAAGAAGAAGACAAATGTAGTAGGAAAGGTGGAGAAATACAAAGCTTGGGTGGTAGCAAAAGGTTATTCTGAGGTGTCAGGAATTTATTTTGGTGAAATTTTTTCTCCTGATCCCAAGGTAGCTTATATTAGATTACTTTTATCTATTGTTCATGCTTTTGATTTTGAGGTAGAACAGATGGATGTGAAGACAACAGTTCTTCGCATGGATCTGGAAGAGGAGATCTACATGAAGCAACCTGAAGGATTTGTAGTGAAGGGTAATAAAGAACTGGTATGGAAGTTAAAGAAGTCATTGTATGGGTTAAAACAATCACCAAGGATGTGGTATCATAAATTTGATACATTTATAGGGGGACTTGGCTTAACCAGAAGAAAAGCATATCAATGTGTGTATTTTAAATTAATTGGTGAGTGTGTTATTTATCTAGTCTTGTATGTGGATGATATGTTGTTGGTTTCAAATGACAAAGAAATTATCCAGGATTTGAAGAACCAATTGTCCTCTAAATTCGACATGAAAGATCTTGGTGTTCCAAACTATATTTTGGGCATGGAAATTAAAAGAGATTAAGAAAAGAGGAATCTCTGGTTAAACCAAAGGAAGTCTATTGAGACAATATTGCAGAGGTTTAACATGCAGGATAGTAAATAGGTGAAGGTTCCTATTCCTATAGGTGTAAAGTTCTGTTGAACAATGTCCCAAGACACAAGAAGAGGAAGAGGATATGTCCCATGTTCCATATGCAAGTGGAGTCGGTAGCTTAATGTATGTGATGGTTTGTGCTAGACCAGACGTTGCACATGCAGTGGGAGTATTGAGGAGGTTTATGTCAAAACTAGGGAAGGAGCATTGGACAACAATGAAGAAAGTTTTTAGGTATTTGCGTGGCACTAGTGATTAGGTTTGTGCTACTAAGGAAGACTAGGATTGGATAGAGTTTTGGATATCCATGGCTTTGTTGATGCAGACTGGGCTAGAGATCTAGATCAAAGAAGATCTCAAAGTGGGTATGTGCTTAACCTATTTGGAGGTGCAGTTAGATGGATGAGTAAGAAACAATCTGTAGTAGCACTATCAACAACAAAGGAAGAATACATGGTAGCCACTCATGCAAGCAAGGAAGCAGTTTGGTTATAGAGATTGTGTTCAAGTATGGGGTTAGTACAGGGAGCTATAAGGTTAAACTGTGATAGCCAAAGTGCAATTTTCTTGGAAAAGAACCCTGCATATCATTCGAAGACAAAGCACATTGATGTTCAGTATCACTTTGTGAGGGATATGATAGAAGAAAAAAGGTGTTGTTGGTAAAGGTGGACACTTTGAAGAATACTACAGATGCATTGACAAAACCTGTGAGCTCTAAGAAGTTCTCTTGGTGTAGAGAAAAAATGGGCATTACAGGGCTGGATAAGTCACTAAGCTCTCTTCTGGCCCCCTATGGAAAGAAAACAACAAGTGGGAGAATATTGGGTTGTGTTATATTCTTTCCATGACTAACCCATGTAGTTAACTAGGGGGACTAGAAGGGGGGTGAAGCCCCCCCTTCGATGCACCGATTGAGTAGCGAGGGGAGTCAAAGGAGGTTTGAGGGGTGCAGGTAACCTACTCTATGGGGTCTGGGGTAGCACCCCAGAAAATTTTGGTTTTGGACCCTATGTTAGGTTGGGTGGACCCATCTATGGTTTTTGGCATGATTTTTGCACATGGTTTTGGACGCGATGGTTTTTGTTCCATGGTTTTGGATACGATGGTTTTTGGTCCATGGTTTTGGATGCAATGGTTTTTTGATCCATGGTATTGGATGCTTTAGCATGTATAAATATGCATTGCAAAATTGAAAGGAACATAATGAAAAATCAAGCTGGTAGTCCCAGTTTTGGGATCCAGGGGAAAGTCTCTATGTATATGTGTTTTATGTGTTATGCTCTCGCTATTGTTTATTTTCTATGTTTTATAATTCGTACGCAGTTAATTTCTGTACAGTGTTAAAGCCTATAGCGGATGCTGTCACCAACTCTCCTCCTTGCTTGGTCGTCTGAAGTTTTTTAGCCATTCACTCATTTTCAACTATCAAAAAGCAAACACTTGAGCTAGTGGCTTCGACATACACTCTAGTTGCATCGGCCAAGGCTGCTATATGTTTGCGCATGTCAAACATGATAACTTGCTCCTCAACTTGAGTAGGAGATGTATAATCATCTGGAGTCAACACTCTTCGAGACTGCACAACTCTATATTGAGACTCGCCGAATGAAATGTTGTGCATCTCTCCTTCCAGCTGATCTCCAAGGATCTCAATGCCTCCTCGGTCACTTGAGACTTACTCATCATTTGGATGTGGTGAAGTAGGTAAGTTAACCTTTTGGTGGTGAGGCATAAGGTCGATGTCCTGTTCGAATTCCTGTTTCTCCATATCCATATCCAATTTTTGAAGTGCTTGCTCTATCTCACGAGTGAAGTCCTACTCCACGATGGTTCACCCTGTCTCCCTGATGCCAGTTGTTCTGATGAATCCACTACCTTTATGGGCATTGTTTCATGTGTTTGCACATGTTGAAATGCCCTGTTGTACCTATTGCTGCCATGCTTTCCTCTTATGTTTGCACAACTCTTGTTCCTTCTGAAGTTTCTCCTTCAACTCATGCAACTCCTTCTCTACTTCTTCCATTCTTTTCTTGTCCCTCCACCTTTGTGTGATTCGCTTGCATTGTTTCCTCTTCGCCTCTATAACCATAGTTGCTTTCTCCACAAGTGGATATGATCAAAACTTGTAGCTTTGCTCTTCCTCCATGTGATTGACAATCTTACTCTTTCCCTTGTTGCGCACTGATATGCTTGCCTCTACTAGTATTGGTGCTGGTGTTGGTGCTCTCTGGGATGCTACTTCATGTTGCTTTGCTAACCACTCCACAACGAAGCCAACCAGTTCATTCAGTCTAGAGGAGTTGTAACAATATCTCCATGGGTCCTCCACCCAATGAAATGCCTTGTGGATCTAGTTGAACTATACTCTCATAGAGTGATCTTTCACAATATAATGTGGGTCATATGGATTGTTATTTCAGAGGTCTAATGGATACTTATTCATCTGTTCTTCTTCAACATCTTCTTTCTTGAAACTCCGACTCCAAAACAAAGCTAAGGGAAGATTTTGGAGGGTGGTTGTAGCAACTACAACAAGGTTGTAGAGGCATTTCATCCCTGGGTGTGGGTTTTCCTATACTTTGGCACTGATCACATCTAGTGGTATATCTCCTTTCATCTTGATATAAAGTGGGCCAATAGTAACCAACCTGTAAAACTTGAATGGTTGTCATTTTTTCAAAAAACTTACCTACACAAGGCCCATAATGACATGTTGAGAGGATTTCAAAGCATACTCTTCTCTTACACCTATCCTCAATATTTGATCTAGTCCCAATCTAAAAATATTTCCACCAATCTAAGTGAAAGGAGAACTTTTCCTTACAATCTTCCTTTTGTCCCTGGATTATAGATTAGGAGGGAACCTCCTAGCAACCAAATTGTTTTCTATGTTAGCAAACCAAGGAGAAAGCGCTGATATGGAAAAGAGGTGCTCATATGGAAGTTGATCATACAGCCTCTCTTCATTACATGAAGGCAAGGTTAACCTAGATAAAAAATATTCAACCATGTTTTCTTTCCTTGGTTTGTCAATAATACTCAACTCAAATTGTTGTAACAATAAAAAGCATCTAATTCATAGCATTAAAATCAAGCTTGCTCATCAAATATTTAATGGTTTCATGATAAATATGAGCAAAATTTTGGTACCCAGTGATATAGCGCCTAAATTTGTTGAAATAATATACTACAACTAAGAGCTTATTTTTAGTGATAGTGCAATTCAGCTATGCTTTAGACAAATTATTACTAATGAAATAAATATCATAATGGAACTTATCCTCTACTTGTCCCAAGGAACCCCCCACATCTTTATCTGATGTATCAGTATGGATATGGAAAGGAAATTCCCAATTGGGGCCCCTTAGGATGTGTGCAGTGGTCAACTTTTCTTTCAACACTTCAAGGGCCTCTTAACAACTGTTGGTCCAATCAAAGTTTGAATCTTTGCCCAATAAATAAAACAAAGGTGAACCAATTTAATAAAGTCTTTGATGAATCTCCTATAATACCCAGCTAGTCCCAAGAAGCTCTTGGCATATATTTGATTCTGAGGCGTAGAGACCCTTTTGATGATGGCAATTTTGTTTTGGTCTACCTATATCCCTTCCATGGAAAGGGAATGGCCAAGGATAATCCCATCGTTTATCAACTGCTCACATTTATCAAGGCTTAGAGAGAGATTTATTTCAATTCATTTCTTCAAAACCTTGCACAAATTGGAGAGGGATTCATGAAAGTCACATCCATAAGGAGAAAAATCATCCATGTATATTTCAATAGAGTCATGAACCAATTCAACAAAAATACTCAAACTTGACCTTTGGAAAGTAACAGGGGCATTGAAAAATCCAAATGGAAGAACTCTATAAGCAAAGGTACCCCAATGACATGTGAATGTGGTATTATCTTGGTCTTCAGAGCTATTATGGATTTGGTTGTATCCACTAAATCCATCAAAGAAGGAGAATAATTTCTTCCCTACAAGGCCATCTAGGACTTGATCAATGAAGGTCAAAGGAAAATTTTCCTTCTTTGTAGCTTTGTTGAGTTCCAAATAATCAACATAGATCCTCCACTTCCCATTCTTCTTACAAACTAACACAATAGGTGACACCCACTCACTATCTGAAATAGGGTATATGAACCTTGCATCTTATAGTTTTTGCAGTTCTTATTTTACAATGTCCTTGAGATTTGGTTTCATCGTTCTCTCAGGTTGGTGCATAGGATTGCATCCCTCTTTGATGTAAATATGGTGGGTAAAGAGTAAGGGATGCACACCTTTCATTTCCTTATAATCTCAAGCAAAAGCATCCAGGTTTTCCTGAACACTTTATACACTTGTTCTTCCTATTTGGCAAAGAGAAAAGGGTTGATATTTAAGGTTCTAGATGGGGAAAACTCTACAATATTGACATGTTTTGGAATTGACTCAAGAGGGCATAAGTCAGTCCAAGGATTACTCCTAGATTCTTTCATCAACTCATGAATTGGTATTGGAGTGGGAGGTTGATTTTGAAGAATATGGTTAATGAGGTCATCTTCAACAGGTTGCCCCCTTTCTATAATAGTATCTAGAGTGCATATTGGGTGGGGGTTGGTGAGAGATAGTTCATAATCTTCTTCCTCTTCTAACCACAAGGGTAAGTCATGCTCAATAGAAGATTGAGAAGCATGATACAATATTGTTTAGACAAATTTCCATTCTTAATGGTCATGTTCCTAGCCCTACATTAATGTAAGCATGAACAATGGCTAAACATGGCCTTCCCAAGATGAGAGGATAGCCATTAAACTTTTTTTTGGGGATGAAGAACCAGTAAATCAATAGGATACTCCCAAGAGTCAATGGAGACCTTAACATCTTCAACAACTCCCTCAGGAGCTACTATGGATTTGTCTGCAAGCTACAACACTATGGTGGTCTTTCTCAAATCCCCTTGGAGATTCAATTTCAGCATCATTTCCTAAGTCATAAAATTGATTGCAGCCTCGAGATCAATTAGCGCATTCAGGACTATAAGGCCATGAACATTGAGATCTACTATTGGGCTTCCAAGGTCTAGATATTTCACGAAGATCACCCTCCCAAGCATCAAATCAGACAATTGCCTAGAAACATTTGTGGTGGGGGTGTCTCCTTTTCTTCTCCAAATATTTTTGAAACATTTCTCATTGATGAGCTTATTATAGATGGGAAAATCCTTAATACCCTAGTGAAGGGATGTCTTGACACACAAATTCTTCAATTCTCCTAGAATTTCAACCTCCTTTGGGGTGTGTTGGCTAGGGTGTATCAACCTCTCAGGAAAAGGAGGTTGATTCACTTGAGGAACATTCTCTTCCTTCTCTTCTTCAAGATCTTCAGGTGGAGAAGATAGGTGGCTATCTAGAAGCATTCTCCCAAACCAAAGTTTGATCTCTTGGATTTCCACAACATAAGTAGGATAAAATGTCTCTCCATTGTAAACCTGTTGTGCTTGCTTATTGTTCAGGTTCATATTTGGTTGAGAAGGCATTTTAGATGTTGTAGGTGGAGTAGGATGAGTTAGTTGTGGTTGAGGATGGGGTGTAGGTCGTAAAGTAGGAGGTTGGTTAACTTAAGGCCTCCACCCTTATTATGGGTTGCCCCATTGAGAAGATTGGGGTGGATATGGTTGAAAAGGATGGTTGACAAGTTGAGTAGAATATGGAGGAGCATAAGGCCAAGAAGGAGGTGTGGATGAGGATGGATGAGTGGAAGAGTACCAAGGTTGCAAGGGTGAATTCTTATTTGCATTATAATAAGAGTAGTGTCCACCTTGCATGCCTTGTTGATATGGATGAGGTTCTTGAGGTCTTCTTTGATTGATGAAACAAATTTTCTTTGAACCCCCTTCTCCCCCTTGATATACAACTTTTACTCCTAGCAAAGAAGGGCATTTTTTTGTTGCGTGATTTTCTTCACATACTAGGCAAACCTTTAGGACTTGCAATAGGCACTGATTCCTACAATATCTTTGAAGCATAAAAACTGATAGATTGTAGACTGTAAAGTAAAAATACACGAGGTATTTTAAAATAATATATTATATATATATTATATATATATATATAATATATATATTTTATATATATATATATATATATAATTAATTATATATAATTGTACAAGTGATGAATGTTGCAATGGGGACCCACATATATATACCTCAGCAAGTGTCCTTTCATGACCGAGCATGTCTTTTAGACATGCCTTTCACTTAACTAATGACTTCTTGACATAGTCAATACTTTATTACTTAGTATTTATATTATTTATTTTGTTATGAATTATATTCATAACATAGCCCCTTCCTTCAGAAGTTTTGTCCTCAAAGCTTGTTGATGAAAGGACTTGATCTCTTATCTACCACAAACGTCTTCTTTTCAATTGATGGCTAATACTTTCTTCATTTGATTCTGTCATTAGTGGCTCATGTTCTATGATTCGCTGGTAACTCTGATCTGAGACTAGGGTTATCGATTTAAAAAAATAATGATAATCTTATTTTTTAAATAAATATATATATTATTATTATATATATTTATATATATATATTTATAGATTTTAGTTTTTTTTTAATTTAATATTATTTTTTTTGATAATTTAATTAACTAAAAATATATTATTAATTAAATTATAATTACATCATATATATAATTATGAGTTATATTATATTAACTATGAAATATATATTATTATAATTTTTAATTAGATTAACATAATGCCAAGTTATATAGTTTTAATTAATTTAAACGTAATTGCCAAGCTCAAACGACAACTCCTCTAATTGGTCATGACCATTGAGCTTCAATAACACACCACCATTGCTGACAGCCTCTAACCTCAAATGGCACTTCAGCTTGTTCCACAGGAACGACGCCAGGCTTCTGCGAGACAGACAATGGCTTGGTCTTTCACAGAGGTAGCTATTAACTCGCAAATGTCAAACTGTTATGTATGTTGACTTATCCCATATAGATAGAAACCCACAGTGAATACCTACCCAATCACGTCCTTAGACCTGTAGATGGCATTGGTGGTAGGATCTTGTCTGTGATCAGTCGATTGCAGAAGGTTCATCCCCACACAGACGCCTGATTCCCCACTTTCATGTTGTTTGAGTGTATCGATTGACTGCAGAGAAAATGACGGTCTAATGGAGGGAGCACAAAACTAAGTTAATGGGTTGAATTTATGTATTGGGGGCACTGTATGATATGAACATTTTGACTGGACACACCATTTGATGGCGGAGGCAGCGTAAAACCATCTTATGACCATTTTGACTAGACACACTATTTGAAATTGGAAGTAGTGTAAAATCGGTGACATGTTGTGGCAGAAGCATAAGAGAATCAGAACCAACCTTGGAGATAAGGTCACTTCACCAAGAACTGAGTTGTACCCACATAAAACCTGAGTGCTCCAAGTTTTTGATGCAAATAGAAACATATGTAGATCTATGGGTGAGAATGTTACCGGATTTGAACCCTTGACATTGGATACAGTGATAAGTGGGGAGGGTGAATGGGTAGAATACACGAGGAAGAGGTATTAAGACGGCCTCGCAGATCTTCTGCATTCTCTTTCCTGAAGCTCTATTAAACGTTGCGCTTCACTTTATGAACTAGACTTTTATTTCAGGTTGGATCCTTTATGAAGTAAATAATTTGGTTTGTATATGTTAATTAGACTCTTGGGTGGACACTTTCTATACTCAGTATGGATAGTGTTATTGTGAAAAGGATGCCTCCCCTTAAACAACTACAGTGTATCTATTAATTCTTTGACATGAATTTGTATTTCTTTAGGACTGCTGGAATTTCCAATGCCTACAACTTTCGCTGGAAGAAGATACACATATTTTTGACTATCACATTAATTTCTTGCATCGAATATCTTATTCACCAGAATAATGCTAAAAATCCTAATTTTGTATGGAATATTTCCGTTGATAACATCTGCAAGTGCTATACCATCCAGATCTTCTTCCCAACCACCATTAAGGATCTCCATTTTCATTGTTATTATTGTAGCCAGATAATCTACCCCTTTGTGAGTTTGTCTGCTCCTCTTCGATTTGGCTTTATGTAGATTTCCATAGTTACTCTCAACATCCCTCCTATTTTGAGAATAACATTTTCCAATTCAACCTCAATTGCAATTTTAGAAGCAGAGTCCCACTAAATTTGTAGAACTCTGTAATTATTCCCAACATAACTAATACACATTGCCATCTTCCTCTTTGTAATGGGTTTCCACCTGGTCTGATTATTTGGAGAAATATGCGACTTTGCTTCTGCTGAATCTAGCTCTTCTTTAATGCTAGTGCTAGAGTTGCTAACACAGATAGTCCAAGGTAAGGACAATACGATAGGAGAGATTTTGAGAAAGGGGAGAGGTCTACTATTTTTTGGATAATAGTATATTTTGGAAGGTAATAGTGAAAAATGAAGCTTTGGCAAGTCCCTTTCCATAACACTTCCACTGTAACTATTTGTGCCATCTAAATCTAACTCATCTCCATTATCATAATTATCCATTTTCTCTTCCTTTTCACCATCAAAATGAGTAATCTTTGCATCTTCATCATCAACAAATCTATTTATGTCCTTAGACTCTTTTCCTCCACTTCTTATCTCTCCATTCATTTCATTTTCCTCTTCACCAACATTATCAAAATCAGTGATTTTAATTTCCTTTGACATGCTTTAACTTCTGAAAATGATTTTTCTAAATGTTGAAATGCTTCTTGAATTTTACTAAACTGCTCAATGCATTCAGGACATGAACATAATGGCACATTGTGCAGCAAGCAACGATCAAAGACCCGCGTGATTATATTGTGTGCTATCGTTCTGAGACCACTGAAGCATTAAAAATGATAGCTTGTAGACTTTAAAGTAAAAATACACGAGGTATTTAAAATAATAATTTATTAATAAATATAAAATGTATAAGTGATGAATGTTACAATGAGGACTTGCATATATATACCTAAGCAAGTGTCCTCTCATGAATGGGCATGTCTTCTTAAACATGCCTTTTCACTTAAATAATGACTTCCTAACATAATCATTACTTGATTACTTAGTATTTATATTATTTATATTTATTTATTTTGTTATGAATTATATTCATAACAATATTTTGGTGCATCTAGGGTAGAAAATGGATAGTGCCCTTTCTGTTTCCTCCTATTTTATTAGATTTTCATGGTATCCATTTGCAATGAAAAGGTAAACAAGGTTTCACTCTTAAAATCCTCCAACGTGTTACCTCTCTCATTCTTAATGGATGTTGTGTAGGGAGAGGAAACGACGAAGCCTTGATTAACCCTACCCTTCCTCTTGGTAGCCCTATAGTGATCTTTTAACATAGTTTTGATGTCATCATAGGATAATTGAAAGATATTTCCTCCAGACAACAGGTTGAGAGTTTCCAACATATTCCCCCTGATCCCTCAAAGAACAACTAGCTTGAGTGATTGAATATTGAGGGTACAATTGGCTCTCCTATAACTAAGTTGAAAGCTTTCCTCGTTGTCTTCTATGGATTCATCAGGTACAATAGTCATCTTAAATATTTCTTCCTTGGTTTCTTTGGAAATACCATAGTTCCTATACTTTCTATTGAATTCCTATTGCATTTGGGCCCAAGTAGTGATGCTACCCCGTAGGCAGACCCATAAACAAACATAAGGTTGCCTCTTTAAGGGTTGAGGGGAATAAGTTCAACTTCTACTCATGAGAAGCATAGCCATAGGTCCTACAAACAAAAAAAAAAATTCAGACATGAATGTGTGAGGATCCTCAAAGCTTATGCCATGGAAGTGTGGAAAGGAAGTAGAGCTTATGTTCTTCATTGTAGCCTCTCCATTGGTCTCTTTGATAGGGAAATCCTCATTGTCCCAGTTTTCATCCATAGTTTGGGTAGGTAAAGAGGGTTCTTCTTCTTCCCCAATAAGTTCTTAAAAAAAATCAACTTTCTCACCTAGAGGGTCTTCTAACTCCCCTGTAGTCAGAGAGGGAAGCTAATAGTCACCGAAGAAGAGTGAAGGTTGACTGTTTAATGGCGTGGGCATTTTTGGTAAGATTTTTCCTTGATTATCCCTAATCTTAGGATGCATGATTTTTTTTTTTTTTTACATTTTTTACATTTTCGAAAACTGTATACAAAACATAAAACAATGCTTAAGTAGAAACAAAATCATCTTAGACACCTCCCCGACAACGATGCCAAAAAGTGGTGACCCCTCGTATTTCACCAAGAACGTTGCAACTCCCAAGGGCTCCTCAACTCAAATTATCAACCTAGGGTTAATACAAACTTGGAGGTGACATTGCTATATGCAGAACAGATAGCATTCCACTCATTCCACCCTCAATTATGACATTAGATCAAAAGTTCTTAGAGACCATTCCTCCTACTGAACTAGAATGAAAGATTACTAGTAAATGTACAACTAGAAATTACCTCTAGCTATGAAAGTAAAAGTTCTATTGACTCAACTTGTAAATGCTAACTAATCAACTCATGAAAGGAAAAAGGCTAATATAATTGCAGAAAGAAATCCATTTTATCTTGCAAAATCAACCAAACTACCAAATCTACTTGTAGAAAGGAAACTATTTTGTCTTTCATAATTTAGTAAACTATCAATTAAAATTGCATGTACCATCTACCTAGTTTACACTTTATTTTAAATAATTAACCTACTTGCATCATACTTGTGATAAAAAAATAAATCTACTATGTTTTTGTAGTGAAGAAAAGGAATGGTCGGAGTGGCCTAGGAGCTTTCCGTAATAATTAAATCATAGTTGGGGGTCATCATTCATCTAGGCCTACTCAAAGTTGCAGTGGTGATTAAAATTGATGAAGGAAAGTGATGTTATAGGTTTGGTACAAGCGATTGCTACAAGAGGCTTGTAATGCTATAGGAGGGCATACGAGTGGTTTTTGAAGGTGAAAATGTTATCTTGAGGGTATTGAGAGGTAGATGGAATTTGAAGCAAATGGAAGGAGGTTGGTTTAAGACCCTAGTTGAGACTAGGACCTCTCAGAGGCATGCCTTGCACTAGGATGAATGCTATGAGTGTAGTAGGAAAAATGACTTATAAAATAAGGCTTTGGGACATAATTTGGAAGTGGAAAGAGAATATGAAGGATCTAAAGGTGGAAGTGTTAAAGGTTCCCTTCCCTACAAATCAACCAACCTTGCAATCAAGCATGTGCATGCATCCATTTATCATTAACAAAATGAAATAACTTATGATGTAAAAGATGAGTTGAATTTAAATAACATCTAATTTATGCCTTGAAATTGATCTAATAACTAGAATGACTTCTAAGCTACATAAAGAAAATGTAAAATACGACAAATAATGGTAATCTATTTCCAATAAATCATAAACACAATATTTTTGGACTGTGGTTATGAATCCTTCCACTCATTCTCCCACAAGAGAGGTGATGGACAGGGAATACCATGGAAGGTATCAATCCCTTATGAAATCTTGGATGCTTTGAATGAAAACCCTTTTCACCACCATGATAAGATGGATTCTACCTTGGATGACAGTGAAATTGAGTAGAATTCTCTAATAGATGGCAGTGATCTTCTATCCTCTAAAATAGGTGATAATTTGCAATAGTCATGCCTTTCTTTTAGTGCACAAGGTACATATGATAATGGAAATTTCAGCTATCCTCCACTCCTTGATGAAGATTCTAATTTTGATTTGATTTGCATTAAGATTCCTGAGAGTCATCATTCATCCATTGAGTTCGAAATTCATGAGTAGCAAGTTTGTTTCATAGAACTTAATGGTCAACTTGTTCAACAGATTTTAAATCAGCATGGAAAAGAAGAAATAGATAGTTAAACGCTTTATGTTTCTTCTGAGGAAGTAATGCATAAAAGGTATATTTTAGGTCCTTTTAATCAATATTATTCTCAAGAGCACAAGAATGCATCCCAAGGTGATGGAAATAAAAGGGTGTATGATATAGAATTACATCTTGTTATGCCAATTGTGGAAGATTATTTCTAAAGTAATCTTTTCCAAATAATTGATGAATCTACTGCTCTAGAAACTTTCAATCCAGATTTACATCAAGAGACATTCGTACATGTAGCTTCAAATTTTGAGGATGTTAGATTTCAAATTGACCATCATGAGTACAGTAAAGAAATGAAAAAGTACATGTTGTTTTGGAGCCTCTTACAGATGATGATTTTCCTCAAGGATTAGAAAATGAAGAGCCTATTGAAGAAGAGCAGTTTGTCTCGGATACATTGGATGTGCACATTTTTGCTATTGATTCTATGGCTACCTCAAAAACATATTTTCAAGAAAAAGTTTCCCTCTCTTTATGCAAATGAAAAACTTGCTGAACATATTTTCTTCTTTCATCCTGACAAAAATTTTCAATTGGAAAATGAGTGGTGTTCTTGTATTTCTACTAACTTTCAAGACATGGTAATGTTCCAGATTATTGAAGACCCTATTGTAAATTTGTTGCAGCCATATAGGGAGATGAATTTTATTGCATTTATGGATCATGTACACATGTTCAGTATACACTTAGAGTGGCCTTTCTTTTGTTTTTTCTGCTTTCTCAAGGAAAGTGTGAGCAGGATTCAAGTAAGTAGCCATTTGTTGGATTGGTTATATTGGAGGGATCACTACACATAATTATATATATGTATATATATATTCAGTAGTTGGAGGTTGACATCCTTATGGTCTGATGCCATAAGTAAGTTCAATAAGTTTGTTTTGTTTATTATTTTCTGAAATCAATTTGTTAGTCAATTTTCAATTTGAGTTTAGTCTTTTCATTTTGACTCCATGCGCAACAAGCAAGGCTACTTGGTCTACGGTGTCCTTGACACCTCCAAGGATCTAGCATCCCCAGCTGGAGCCAGTTTTAGTGTCATTTAGTTCTTCCTATTACTACTGATCAAATATGCTTTTAGAAAGTTTTTTAGGGGTCTCAAAGTCAAATTTTATCATGTCACTAGGTTTTTAGGATAAAATTTCATCACTCATTAGTGTGTCTAGGGTTATTTCCACTCTCTCAATAATTCACATGTCGGTCACTTTCATCACTCAGCTAAGTGTATCATCAGTAAGAGACTATCATCATCATGTCAGTCATCATGAACATGGTCTTCATTCAAGTTAGTGTCTCCATTAGGTCATTAGGGTTAGAGTCATCAAGATTGTCATTTCATTCAATAAACCAGGAAATGAAGGAGTAGTGGTAGGGTATGATAAAAAAGTTATGTTTCTAAGTGTAATTCACTTCAGAATGATGTAATAAGCTATGTTTCAAAGTTTCATGAAAAAGTTCCAAGCTACTTAGTTTACATCAAAAAGCAAAATGAAAATTATGATGGGCCACCCTACCATTACAAAGTTGAGTTTTATAGCCTATAAAGACCATTTTTATCTCATTCCTCTCATTCATCACATTGTCAAGGGATCTCATTCATCATAGCTCATTTCCTCACTCATTTCATTGCTAAAGATATCTCCATCATCAACTAGTTCCTCAAAATTTTTGTTGAGATTTTCGGTTTTCATAAATTAGGCAAAAATCTCAAGTGTGTGACAATAATAGGATTTGTTGCTATATTAGCTCTATTTTTGTTGGGAAAGAGTTAGTGTATCATATATTTGTTGTGAGAGGATTTATGAGTCAGTTAGATTCTCTTGGCTATAAAATATATGCCCATACAGATATTGGAGGAGTTAGTGAGTGTGAGGAAATAATTATTTTGTAATCTTCTGATTAATAATAAGATTGCCGATGCCTCTGTTTGGTGGACATAGCCCATATTGGTTGGGTGAACCACGTTAAATCATTGTGTTTATGTGTGTATGTTTTTTATACTGTATTTTGTCTTTGAGTTTCCATTGCGCGTTGTTATGCTTCAACAATTGCTATCAGAGTGTGTTGGAGCGAGTGTGTGCAGGTGAACGGATCGCTGTAGGTGGAGTTTTTCCGTGTTTCAGTGATTGGCGTGGGTTCTGATGAAACAGTCGCGCCAGAAATATCCAGTGAATGGATTGGCGCAGCTAATAGGGGAATAATAGCACCAATCAACATAGATCCAACTTAATTAATCGTGCCAGGGTGCCCAGATCCCGATCGGCACAGATTCGAGGGGAAAAGTCACGCCAATCGACCCTTTACTCAGAGCGATTTTGTTCGTGGCGCGAATCATCTGTTGTGCTGATTGTGCTAGAGCACCAACCGCGAATTGTGTTGGTAAAACTACAACTGTTTATTTTGGTTTTTTATTTTATAATTGTAGTTTGTGCAGCAGAACGATTTTTTATAGAATAAAGACAGTACAGTAGAAGTTGAAGGCATTTGTTATTAGATATTTGATTTTATTGAATAACAAATTAGAATTTGGAGATTGTCTTTTGGTTGATACAATATGGTGAAGACTCAGAGTGCTCATTTTGAGATCGAGAATTTTAATGGAAAAAACAATTTCGAGATCTGGAAGGTGAATATGTACGATCTGCTTGTCCAACAAGGTGTGCCAAAGGCGTTGATGGGTAAATCCAAACAGCCTTACAACATCACAGACAATGAGTGGGCCGAGAGGAATGAAAGAGCAGTAAGTGCCATTCGACTGTGTTTGGCAGATGATGTCTTGTTTAATATCGTGTCGGAGACAACAGCTGCTGGTTTGTGGACGAAACTGGAGAAACTGTACATGACCAAATCCTTAACCAATAGGATTCTCCTGAAGCAACAGTTGTATAGTTTGCGAATGAAGGTACATCAATTACTGATCATTTGAATGATTTTAACACTCTTCTGGTGCAATTACAACGTATAGAAGTAAAAATTCAATCCAAGGATAAAGTTATTACTTTATTGTGCTCATTGCCCGAGTCATGGGATCATTTTGTTACATCTATAAGTCTTAGTTCATCAGAAACCATTGAGTTTGATGATGTAGTTTCATCTTTATTATTTGAAGAAACAAGGAGAAGGTCACATTTAGAAACCTCTATATCAGAAGCAATGATGGTTAGAGGTCGTTCTAAAGAAAGACGCTCCAGTAGGCCGAGCGACTCACGTTCAAAGTCAAAAGGGAAGAAGAGTGAGGTAAAGTGTTGGTTTTGTGGCAAATCGGGGCATTTGAAGAAGGACTGCTAGAAGCGACAGCAGCAAACTTTAAAGAAGATTCTTCGACAGAGAAGAAGGAGGCAAATACGACAGATACAGTTTCGGCATCTAGTTCAGGTATGAGTGATGATGTATTATCAGTTAATGTGTCAAATCATTATCAACATTGATTGTTAGATTCCAGTGCATCAAACCACATGTGTATTCATAAAGAATGGTTTAAGACATATAAATCAATTAATGATGGAGTTGTGTACAGGGGTAATGATGTAACATGTAATATTGTGGGGATTGGGAGTATACAACTGCAAATATTTGATGGGACAACTAAAATGTTAACTGATGTGAGACATGTACCAGATTTAAGAAAAAATTTGATTTCATTAGGAGCACTTGATTCAAATGGATATAAAACTATAATTCAAGGCGGAGTAATGAAAATTTACAAAGGTATTTTACTAGTTATGGAAGCTAAGAAGGTAGGAAATCCATTTCAGTTAGAAGAAAGTACAGGGTCAGATCATGTGTCTACGGTGTCTGAACATGAGACAGTAGTTCCATTCGCTTATGGCATCAAAGGTTGGGCCATATGAGCGAAAGAGGATTAAAAATTTTGGCTGATCGCAAGTTACTTCCAAATCTAAAGTCTGGAAAGTTAGATTTTTGTAAACATTGTCTGTTTGGAAAACAAAGTAAGCAAAAATTTAAAACAGGCAAACATACTAGTAAAGGAATACTTGACTATATCCATTCAGATGTTTGGGGTCCAGCCCCTACAACCTCATATGGTGTCTCATCATATTTTGTATCGTTTATTGATGATTTTTCTAGGAAAGTGTGGGTCTACATGTTGAAAAGGAAGTCTGATGTTTTTACACTTTTCAAGTAGTTTAGAGCATTGGTAGAAAACAACACTAGTAGAACAATAAAATGTTTAAGAACTGACAATGGTGGTGAGTTTACTTCCAAGGAGTTGACAACTATTGCAAGGATGTAGGGATTGAGAGACATAAGACCACGGTGTATACTCCTCAGTAGAATGGAGTTGTTGAACGCATGAATAGGACTCTTTTAG
>APFE031281624.1:63552-94125 GCA_000404065.3 Pinus taeda | reverse complement strand
AATAATGGTTTAGATGTGAAAGCCAGACTCTAGCACACTCTAACCCAGAATTCTTACTTTAAAACCAATTCTTTGGCTGGTAAGAATTCCTTGTTCTATTTGTTTATTGTTTGGTTCATCGCTTCAATAATGACTTGAGGACAAGTCAAAGCTTTAGTGGGGGAGAAGCATCAGCATTTTTGTTTTCCTTATCTCATATCCTCATTGTAAATTTTCAAAGAGTTTGTTTCAGCACTTCAGTATTTTAATAAAGAAGTTGTTTTTGTCTTTGTTCTAATCAGAGGGACCTGTTCAAGCAATATGCAGTGGGACCTGTTCAGAAGACTATGTTACCAGCACCAATATTAGAGGGACCTGTTCAACAAACATTAAAGGGACCTATTAAATACTGCTACATCAGGCTACTTCAACAAAGTTTCAACAGAGTTTCAAAGGTTGCTTATCATCAAGGCTACATCAACACCAAATATCAAGGAAGCTACACACAAAGAGTTTTTCAGATTTCAAAGAAGCTGCATGAACATTCTTCAGATTTCAGAGGGACCTGTTATATCCAATTTCATCTCAAAAGGGACCTGTTATGGACAGTGAAGATTAGTCATATCTGGACAATGAAGATCAGTCCTACCTATGCATGCCAACTCAACTTTGGTCAACCAACAAGTGTAATGTATTATTGTAATTTTTATTTTTAACATTTAAAATTTTTGAATTATTTTAGTATTAAATACGATGATTATGATTTCTTATGGTCAATTTCAAAAACACCTCTATACCCATCACCCTTGAAACATTCCTAACTACTCAACTCTGTTATCATTTCCCAACACACTTTAGCCTATTTCCATATTCCTCCTACGATTTTTAAATCTTTTCCTACACCACCCTTCAAACCTTATCATCGATCCATTATCTTCCTAATCGGCCAAGTACCAACAAGTAATGGACAAGTGGTGAATCATTGGAGCGCCAAGTGTTAAATGATTTCATTCATTTTTTTGAATTGGCCAAGTTATAAAATGATTGTTTGACCCAAGTCGACTCATGCAACAACTATCTGTTATCATCACTCCAGCACTCCTTATATGTCTACGACGTTCTCATGATTGTACCTATGCAAACCAGTACAACTCCTCTGTCTTTGTGATATGAATTCGCTCTGCATTATCATTATAGTAAATTGGGTAAGGTCGGTTGTTAAGTTTCATTTCATAACACTCTCAGTTCGTAAAAGGCCGTTACCATACTAGTAATTCAAACTTTGTGATTTCATAGAAGGCCGAGAACAGCAGGCACTACAAAAGGAGAGCATAGTAATTGGGCTCACCACGAGTTTCTAACTTCGCCATAATCCGAGGACATTAATCCGGTCGCTGCCCAAGCCATTGAAGAAGGAGACCCGGAGAACAGAGGGCGCTACCAGGTCAGTTGAGTGGAGCGCAAAACAGAGGTAACAAATCAAGAGACCCTTGTTGAATTATTATGCATAAACAAAAAGGGTTAGAACAGGAGTTTATTTTTCAAAATGACTAATAGAGCAGAGCCTAAGACATTTGATAGTTCCCAATATCATGATGATTGTATTACGAATTTTAGGGAAAAGCAATGGTTATCCTTCCTAGAGAAATTTAATGGGAACAATGAAGAAGTGACCAAGCAATTTGCATTTACATTTAATGGAGAGAAAGCATTGATAGGCAACTTATCTTTTAGGATTTCAGAGGATACCATAGCACAAACCTTGGGAATCAGTCGAGAAGGAGAAAAATACTTCAAAACAAAACAATTTAAGGAAAAATCATGGACTCAATTCATGTCTAGGTCAAGGGTTTCCTCCGTCAACTGGAAAAAGGGTGTCCCTAGAAGCTGGTTGATGCACCCATGGGATGAAATCGTGTATATTATTCAGAAATTTCTTACGTGTGAAGGTTGTTACAACATAGTCTATATATATCACATCAAACTCTTGTTGCACTTAAAAGGGAAATGCACCATCAATCTACCCTATTTCCTCTTACAGAGTTTGACTAAGATGTCAAAAACTATTCAAAAGCAAAAGGGTAATGAAGATAGAAGTTTGTATCATTTTGGGTTGATTAAAATTCTAATTGAATTTGAAGTGCAGAGGAGGGGAAAAACATGGAAAGAATTTTTGGTTGCTAATCAAATCAAAGATGGAGAAGATGAACAAGAACAGCAAGAGCGCTCAGAGTTTATGCTTGATATTGATGAGGAAATCCCTGTGCGCAAGTCAAGCAATGTTCCTCCACACAGCAGTAGTGTAAGGACAAGAAGGATGAGGCAAGAAGTTGCCCAGAAAAATTGAGCAAGACAAAATTTTCACTACTTATACAGGAAGATCAAGGAGAATACAAAAGAACCAAACACAAGATGATCAACCAGAGTCAAATGCACATGCACCGATGGACATTGAGAGTAGTGCTCATTCACAGCCTAGACTGGAAGCCGAAATGGAAGTCGAGAGTAACAATGGACAAGGGAAAGAGCCAGCACCTGCAAACAAGAAACAAAGGAGG
This sequence comes from Pinus taeda, assembly GCA_000404065.3. NCBI lineage: Eukaryota > Viridiplantae > Streptophyta > Pinopsida > Pinales > Pinaceae > Pinus > Pinus taeda. The sequence continues at coordinate 91,588 of APFE031281624.1, read as the reverse complement.
TTAGAAAAACAAATTGAAAAGCTAAAAGAAGAATTGATGGAGGCAAACGTGCTAGAGAAGGTCATCAAGAAGGAGAATGAAATGTTGAGAGCTCAGAGCAAGAAGACTCAGCAGAAAAATGAGAAGCTGAAGGAGCAAATCAAAGAACTCAAGACTGAACAAACCGACATTTGCAAGTGGGCAACAAAATGGTATACTCAAAAGAAAGCTCTCAAAGAAAAATACAAGAATTTGAAACATGAGCTCCATGTTCAGAAGAATGCCCAAGCTCGGAAGAATATAAATGCATTGTTACAAGCGGCAAAGGCACAAGCAGGAAACGAGTATAAAGGGAGCACATCAGGATTAGCATGAGGACATGCTAAATCATTGAGCTTGGGGGAGATGTTGGTACCATTTCATTGCCATCCTTTTCTTCTAGAAATCCATCATTTGTCTATCTTTTTCTTCCAATAAACCCCTCATAGATCCATTGAATTGATTAATCAAAGCATTATGTTGTTAATTTACATTAAATTTAATTTGGTGAATTTTATGTTAAAAATTGAGAATTTTCAACAAAAATTACAGGATGTCATGACTTCCTGTAAATGGTTTATGATGTGACATGTGGCATGGTAGGAAAATCAAAACAAAGGATAGGAACGTGATCTAGAATGTACATACATGGTGAAAGATCTATTCAACAGCGAATCTAAAGCTCCTGGATACATGGTCAATGCTGGTCAAACCCAGCCTTTTTGGTCAGAAAGGCAGCAAAAAGGCAGAGTTTCCCAAACTGATTTCATTTTGCTTTGGAAATCAGTTAAGATTAGAAAAAATAAAAAATCACTCTTTTTGTAAAAGCAGAAACATCTGCATAATGTATGTACATTCGATTATAGAGGGAAAGTTAGTAAATATAGGATAGGAGACAAGCAGATAAAAGATTGTGTATTGTATTGTCCAGAACGGTTGTTATTCTTGTGTATTGTCTCCAGAACATTGCTCTTGCATGTGATTTCGATTTCCAGAACTTAATTACAGGCATCATTTTACCATTACAGTGCTTATGCGCTAACATTTTCATCGCTTGAAGTTTCCTAAGTGTGCCATTGAAGCGTGAACAGGCCCTACGTGGAGATTGGTATACTTTTATTTTCATTTCCATAGCGTTTTCGAATCTGAATAGTGTGAATAGCGTTTAATGTTATTTTCTTGTCTGTGAGTTTATTGATTTGATTAGAAGTTCTTGCAAATAATATTGATGGTGATAGCTTGAGAATTCGATTACTAGATCATTGAACAATATCTTGTAAAAGATTTGATCGATCATTAGATTTCGAAGGACTCTGTTTTTATGCATTTAAAATTTCAGTGTGCTTAAAAGAGCTTTTGGTTTTCATAAATGCTTAGTGTGTTAGCTGGAAAGAGCTTTTGTGAATGACATCCTTGTAAGAGAGTTGAAAACTCATACTAGCAACACGCTGTTTCTTTAGAACAGTTAGATAAATTAGATGATCTAAGTGTTAAGGTGTGAGAGGAAACATATTTCAATCTCCTGTAAAGGAGCGCTGTAGCCTGTCACAGTAGACATTTAGTTAGGTAGATGAGATCCTTTTATGTCTATAGACTTTAGACACGTGCCTCTAAGTTTACCTATCTTGGTTGATATTAAATCTAGTCTAATCTAGTACCCTAGATTGGCCACTACAATGCCCCTGGTTAGGGAGCCACCCTAGGGTTGTACACTGTTGTGCAGCGGTATAAAAGCCTCCAAGATCGTCCTCACATCCCTCCAGACCCTGCTGTGTGGAAGGGGCTCTGGACTTACAAATCCATTCCAAAAGTTGACTCATTCTGTTGGCTGTTATGCCACAAAGGAATTTTAACAGAAGACAGATTGAAGAAGAAAGGATTCCAACGTCCCTCACGTTGCCACTTGTGCTATGACAGTGAAGAGAAATCCCAACACATTATCTTGGACTGCAAATTCTCAAAAGAGATCTGGCAGAACCTCTTGAGTCATTGGAAAATAGAATTCATCTTACCTACGTCTATCTCTAACTTATTTGCAAATTGGCAAAACTTCTACCCAGAAACGCTCCCTAAAAACGAAAGTTTCAAAGCTGCATGGCTCTCCTTGCCGAAATTTATCTGCTGGCAAATCTGGTTGGAGAGAAATAGAAGAGTCTTCAAAGATGAAAGCTTAAATCCACAGTTCACCATCATCAAAATAAAAAGTCTATGGAAGGAAAGTCTGGGGGAGCATTTGTCGGACTCAAACCTAAGACAGCAAGACTTAGACTGGGGTGCCTCGTTGGATCTTCAATTCATTGGAGGAACAAGACAACACAAGGATACAAAAGAGTGGCAATTCAGAGGGAAGGAGAATGAACTATATGATCTGCTCATCAGGCAAGCTAGATACACTCTATTCTTTGATGGGGCAACGAAAGGCAATCCCGGATTGGCTGGGGCAGGAGGAATTATAAAGAATAAGGAGGGTAGAATTGTGACGAAGTTCGCTTGGGGATTAGGACAAACCACCAGCATTCAAGCAGAAGCCTTGGCTCTTCTTCAAGGACTCAAGCAAGCAAAGGCCTCTGGTCTATCAGATGTTAATATAATAGGAGACTCTCAGTCCATAATTAAAGTCTTATTGGAGGATTCTTCTCTTGCAGATCTTAGATTGGCAAGAGTGATTTCAAGAATCAGAATTCTGGTGAAATATTTCCAGACTGCAAATTTCCTTCATGTATTGAGGGGGAACAATAAAGATGCTAATTTGGAAGCCAACAGGGCGGTGCCACTTCCTGCTGGCTCTCTTTTGAAAGATGGAATGGAGGAGTGGGACTCCATACCATAAAATAGACTTATGTTTCACTGCATTATTTTGAATCAGTTTGTTTGTATATTTAAGATAGGAAAATTAACGGAGATAGATTCTCTAGTCTTGAGTAAAATACGTGGATCTCCAAATTTTGGGGCCTATGATCAGTTAGTGGAAGAACCTTCAAGGGCTATGCCCGATCAATTGTAACCGGTGAAAGGCATTTTGGCCAATATCTAATATAAATCCATATTCGTTTCTGTAAAAAAAAAAAACAAAACAAAACAAAATTTATTAAACTTACCTTTTTTATTTAAAACACGCAAAAAAAAAAGGTTAAAAAAAAATTAACAAATTGTTTTTTATTTAAAATAATTTTTTAAACCAATTTGTCTTTTTTTATTTAAAAAAAAAATTAATTATTAAAAAAAATTAATTTTTTTTAACAAGTTTTTTTTTTTTTTTTTTTTTTTTTTTTTTTTTTTTTTTTTTTGGAATCGCCCCTCACAACACGAACGAATGTTGCACAAAGCATGCAGTAGTGGTTGAGCTAAAAGACTCAAAGATGGATGCATGCCTTGATTCTGAGCAAGAACCTGACAAGGGAACCCAAAAGGGAAAGAAGATCCTTGACGTAGAACCCACTATGATGATAGCCACCACCAAGTTCCAAAGGGTGGAACCTGAGGATCCATAGGAGGGGAAGTGCCTCTTCCACTCATAGACGTGGATAAAGGGTTCGTTCATGCGGTTCATTGTTGGTAGTGGATGCCAGAAGAACCTAATCTCAGTCAAGGTTATTAAGAGATTGAAGCTACCAAGAACGTCGCACCCACAATCATACACCATTGGGTGGTTCCACTAAGGGCAAGATCTTTGTGCCAGTCAGTAGTGTCACCTACCTTATAACATCAAGCCCTTTGCAGATGAGTTATTGTGTGATGTTGCCCCTCTGGAAGTTTGTGATATTTTGTTAGGTCATCCATATCTATGGAAGCATCATGTTGTATATGAGTCCAAACCTCATTCTGTTATTATTACTCTGGATCATAAATTGTATAGGATACCAAAGGTAGCACCACCTACCACTCTTTCTTTGATCTTTGTTAAACAATGTAGTAAGATCATTTCCCGGGCCGGTAAATTTGTCTTCCTTATGATTCGCCATCAAAAATTGTCCACATATCTACAACATTTCCATTTGAACATCAAGTAAAAGAAGGGCAGCACCAATAATGTTGCAGACTACCTAAGTCGACAGTCGGTTATAGCAACAAGCACTGTGCTTGACTCTAGTGGACACGAGACTTTAGGATGGTCGGATCTTTATAAGAGCAATCTAAAATTCAACACCACAGACCAAATTCTCCTGGAAGGAGAGCAAGTTTTAGACTTTCACCTCTAGGGTACATTGTTATGCCACCTGGGACACCTTTGTGTTCCTTCAAGTGAGTGTGCCAAGATTATTTGGGAGGCACACTACATTCGATTCACTGGACATTTTGTGGTAGAGAAAATAGTGTCAATTCTGCAGAAGTAATTTTAATTGACGAAACTTCGATAGGATGTTGGGAACTACATTAGATCCTACATTGCTATGTCATTTCAAAACCTACAACAAAAAATCAAGGCATGTACACTCCTCTTCCTACTCTCATCAGGCCTTGGGAATCCATCTCCATGGATTACATGTCGAGCCTTCCTTCAACCAGACATGGCAACGACTGTGTTTTTGTGGTCATTGACAGATTCTCTAAGATGATCATTCTAGTGTTCTGTTAAAAGAGTATCACAGTAGAATCCACTGCAAAACTCTTCTTTGAACGAGTGTGGGTACACTTTGGGATCCCACAGTCCATTATCTCAAATCGAGACAACAGGTTCCTCAGTACATTCTGGTCAAGCCTCTAGTCAATGTTGGATACCAAGCTCACTAAGTCCACAACCTTATGTTAGGTCCCTATTGTTATTAGTGCTACCCCTAGTGTAACCCGTTATTGTTATTAGTGCTACCCCCTTATTGTATTATTATGCCCATATAGTCCCCATGTTGTTATTATTAAGCCCCATAGAATCCCATTATTGTTATTGTTGTGCCCCTACAATAATATTGTAATGTAGGCTCTAACTATATTGGGACCCCTTAGACTCCTATATATAGAAAGGAGGTCTTGCCATTTGTATCATCCAAGAATTGTTCATTTGTGTAATTCAAAGGAGAAGGCCCCTTCAAAAAGGCTGATTTTGAAGTTGTTGATCTATCTTTTCTATCTTTTTGTGATCTGGTTTCATAACATTTGGTATCAGAGCTTTGGATTCTAGGGTTTCGTTGCTCCAAACATGCAGTCGTGGAATTTTTGCTATAACTTTTTCTCTACAAAGTTTAAGAAGCTAAAACAAAACCCCATTTGAGCCGAAATCATTCTAAACCTCGAGTCTGAATTTCAAATATTATCTTGCTATAGTTTTGGAGATATGATTTGAGGAAGTTAGGGTTTTTGCAAGCTCCAAAATTCCATCTCAAACAGATCATCATGGAATTTTCTTTATAATTTTTTTTCTACAAAGGTTCAGACTCTTAAATTAAAACCCATTTGAGCCAAAATCTTGATGAAGATCGAGCCCGAATTTCATATATTTTTTTGCTATATTTTCGGATATATGGTCCAATATATTTAGGGTTTTTGCAGGCTCCCAAATTACATCCCAAACAAGTGACCATGGGAAAATCGTCATAACTTTCTCTCTGAGCATTAGATTGAAATTTCATAAGAAGTTACAGAAAGAGGACGGACTGTACTTTTTTGTGTATCGTTTTCAGGTCTGAAGGTCAAAACAATGACATGTGGCTCTTCATACAAGTTTTCTATACTGAAAAGGTATATAATCAGGTCATCTTGGGAGATTGGGCATAACCCTTTCTTGGAGATTCCAATTTCAATCAGATTGGTAGCATTGGAAAGAGGACACAGAGGGATATTGCAGGTCATAATTTCATACCTTGGAGATTCAAAATTTTAGAGATACAATAGATTTAAGATCGAGTTCCTAAAAGCAAGAAAAAGAATGATTTGAATCAAGAAAATAGAAACACCTAGTAAGCAAAATTGGAGGGATGATTTGAAGAATGTGATAGAAGATATTATCAAAAAGATAAATGGTATAGCAGAAAAATTGAATGGAAACATGGAAGATTTGAAGAAAGACATGGAAGGTTTGAAGGAGGTGGGACAAAGTCACTACAAGAAAGGCTTCCTAATGCCAAAAAGGTAGTAGAGGAAACTCATGACGAGAGAAAAAGAAAGGTTAATCATGATTTCATAGACTCTAACATTGGATTGAAGACCCACCATATTCCAAATATAGATATGAGGAAATTTGATGGCAAGGATCCAATAACTTGGATACTACAGATGGAGCAATATTTTGATCTACATGATGTGCAACCACCACAAAAGGTGTGTATTGCATCTTTATATTTAGAACTGAATTAGTTTGTATGGTAGACAGGGATTTGTTCTAGTAAAAAACTTGTCACCTGGTCAATTTTCAAGGAGGAAATGATAGCAAATTATCAGGATACAAAGAGAAACACCTTCTTTAGCCAATCGATAAATCTCAAACAAAAGGGTTCAACGGCAGAGCACATTGAGGACTTCCAAAAATTGAATATAAGGGTAAATGATATTTTAGAGAAGCATAGGATTGAAGTCTTCATAGGGACTTTAAATGATAACATCCAACATGAGGTTCACCTTTGAGAACCTGATTCATTGGAGAAGGCATACAGGTTGGAAAGAAAAATTCAAAGCAAAATTATGGCAACAAGGAAGCCTGCCACTCATAACTATAAAGATGGAAGTAATGTTGCTCCTATCCTTTCACCACCTACAAGGTTGACACCACAACAATTGGAAGAAAAAAGAGTAAAAGGGATTTGTTACAATTGTGATAGAAAATACACTAAAGTTCATAAGTGTGCTGAGAATAAATTAATTTACATAGATGGGGAAGAGGACCAAGAAAAAGAACAAGAAAAGTCAAAAGAAGAGGATATACACCATGAACCTGTCCTAGAGAAAGAAGAAATGAATCTGACCATATCTTGTAATGCATTGACAAGAATTCCACTCCTCAAACTCTCAAGCTAGAAGAGCATATCAAGAAGAAAAGGGTAATAGTTTTGATTGATTCGGGTAACACTCATAATTTTATTCATGGTAAGATACCCAAGGAATTTAATTGTTTCCTATATATACAACCAGAGTGTCAAGTAATGGTTGCAAATGGAGGAACCATAAATTGCTCTAGAAAGTGCCATAATATCAAGCTATCCATGGGAGAATATGTCTTGAATAGTCCAATGCTTTCGATTCCAATGGGTGGTGCAGATGTTGTACTAGGAGTCCAATGGCTACAATCTTTGGGTACGATAGCTTTTAATTTTCAAGAACTTTTCTTGAATTTTTTTTGGGAAGGAAAGGAAGTTGAATTAAGAGGTATCATAGGGAAACCAGGAAATATAATCATCTCTAACAGCATGACAAAGCTTCTAAAGAAAGAACAACGGGGCGTAATTGCACAATTATGTTCATTAGAGGTTCCCACATCGAAATCATATATTTCTCGAGATCTCCAAAATGTTTTGGACAATTATTAGAAGGTATTTGAGACTCCCAAAGGCCTCCCACCTATTCGTGATCATGATCATGCTATTCATTTGATTCCAAGAAGTGTTCCCCTAAACATCAGGGTTTACAGATATCCATATGCCTAAAAGAGTGAAATTGAATGTATGGTTGTAGAAATACTAGAGGTTGGTATAATTCAACCTAGACAAAGTTCTTTCTCTACTCCCGTAGTATTGATACACAAGAAGGATGTACCATGCCGCATGTGTTGGGATTATAGGGAGCTCAACAAGCTTACTATTAAAGATAAATTTCCCATTCCTATCATTGATAAATTATTGGATGAATTACATGGAGCAATTTACTTTACCAAGTTGGATCTTCGTTTAGGATATCATCAAATCAGAATGATATTAAATACATTCCAAAAACAACATTTATAACTCATGAGGGTCATTATGAATTTTTGGTCATGCATTTTGGCCTTACCAATGCACCTTCTACATTTCAAGGTTCGATGAATTCCATTTTCAAACCCTTAGAAAATGTGTGTTAGTATTTTTTGATGATATACTAATCTACAACAAGTCTTGGAAGGATCATGATCAACATGTTGACAGTGTGCTCAAACTATTGGAGGAGAAACAATTATATGCAAAAAGCTCCAAATGTTTCTTTGGAGTATAAGAGGGGGATTATTTTGGTACTCAGTTAGCTGATAGCTCATCTTATCATCCTCAATCTGATGGGAAAACTGAGATAGTTAAAAAATGTTTGGAAGGATATCTTCATTGCTTTGTATATGATAAACAAACACAATGGGTCAAGTGGTTTCCTCTTGTTGAATGGTGGTATAACACTTCCTTCCATACTAAAGCAAAAATGACCCCATTTATGGCACTTTATGGATATCATCCATCATCCATCACATCATCTTTAAAAGAAAATTCTAAGGTTCAAGTAGTGGAATATCACATCGAGCATCAACAACAAGTTCTCAAACTCTTAAATGATAACCTCACTTTGGCACAAAATAGAATGAAACAATAGGCAGATTAACATCACAATGAAAGAAGTTTTGATGTAGGCAACTAGGTATTTCTACGACTACAATGATACAAACAAATGTCCCTCAAGAAAGCTAAGAAGGATAATAAATTATCACCAAAGTATTATCGTCTATACAAGGTGTTACAAAATATTAGTACTATGGCATACAAATTGGAGCTTCCTGCATCTTCCCGAGTGCACCCAGTTTTCCATGTTTCATGCTTAAAGAAGGTTATAGGTGAGAAGGTACTAGTTCAAACAATATTGCCAAAACTTGACGAGGAAGGAAAAATCATATTGGAACCGAAACTAGTCACAAAAACAAGAAATCGACAGCTACGAAATCGATTAATTTTAGAGTATCTCATCAAGTGGAAGAACTTACCCGCTAAAAATTCCACATGGGAGGATGAGAATTTTATACAAAAGCATCCAGAACTCTCAAGTGTTGAGGACAACACTTTTTTAAGGAGAGGGGCATGTTAGGTCCCTATACTACAAGTGTAACCCCTTATTGTTATTAGTGAAACCCCCTTATTTTATTATTGTGCCCATATAGTCCCCATGTTGTTATTATTATGCCCCATAGAAGCCCACTATTGTTATTGTTGTGCCCCTACAATATTATTGTTATGTAGGCTCTGATTGTATTGGGACCCCTTAAACTGCTATATATAATAAGGAGGTCTTGTCATTTGTATCATCCAAGAATTATTCATTTGTGTAATGTAAAGGAGGTTTCCCCCTCGAAGAGGTTGATTTTGAAGTCATTGATATATCTTTTCTATCTTTTTGTGAGTTGGTTTCATAACACCTTCCACCCCCAAATTGATGGCCAAACAGAGGTCATCAATAGGATGATTGTGCACATTCTATGCATGTACAACTCAAAGCATCCATGCACACGAGATAAAATCCTCCCCTATCTCCAACACAGCTACAATAGAGCTCTCCATAGATCAACTGGCTACAACCCCTTTCAGGTGGGGTTGGGATTCCAGCTACTATGTCCTATTGATTTTGTCATACCACTTGCAGCTACTTAAAGAGATTAGGATCGTATCTGTCCGAAGTAGACAAAGCTACTAGCTTCATTGAATGAATTCACCACATCTGTCGACAAAAGTCCATGACATATTGGACAGAGCATATGCCAAGTACAAATAGCGGCATGACCAACATCGAGTGCCACACAAGTTCCAGGTGGGCGACAAAGTTTGGTTACATTTGCAGAATGAGCACCTCGCTAGGGCCCACCACAAGCTTCACCCACTCTGATATGGGCCTTACACCATCACTAAGGTTGTAGGAGACAATGATTTCAAGCTCATCATTTCACCACTCCTTGGTATGCACCCAGTATTCAATGTGGACTAACTACGACCATACTTTCCCCCATTGTTGGACACATCAGACATTGTTGAGCAGCTAACACCAACAGAGCTCAACCTAAGCTGTATTGTATAGGCCACGACTGATAGGATCATGGATACACATAGATCAAGGACACTCGCCAATAGAGGATCAAGTTATATCGAGTTTTCAAAATAGTCCAACTCCTTCACTAAGGGAAGTGGCTCACCAAGGACCAGGTTCAACAGAAATTTCCTCACCTCATAAAGGCTCTACACATAATGAAAACCATTGCTTCCTAAGGGGGGAGGACTGATCTAGGTGGATATTGGCAGCCACCCACCTATTCCACCTAGAACTCTAGTTGATTTCATCAATTTCCTTAATTATAACACAATTTACTATTTTTAGCGGTTTTTTGGGTCCTAAAATTTTGGAGTCGTTTTGACTCTCTAAACAAAACAAAACAAATTAGGTAGCAAACCCATAAACATTGTCAAGTTCTTGTGTAAATGTTTTAGTACTCGAAGAGATCTTTATAGCAAGGTATTGTAAGCACAAAATGCATATCATATGACCAAATTATGACCTCGAAAAGTTGGATGTCCAACAAATCCCAACGAGGTCCACAAACCCTTGGTGTTCCATCTCTCAGGGTTAGGGTTTTGGTTGTTTAGGGTTTTACCTTGCTATTTAATAATAAAAAATCCTTTGAGCCTCATTGTAGCATAGTTCAAAGGCATGTATCCACCACATCTCTTCTCAGAGATAAGCTACTATAGCCCGTGCTAGTTCATTTTCATTATGTATGTAAGCATCTTTCAGTTCTTTCATATTAATGAAATGAAGATTTATTTCTACTACATCTTTGTGTTTATGTTTATTTCTGTATTTTTTTGTGTTCCTGCATAAGTATGGATCAATGGTATCAGAGTGGTTTGCTCTTTCTTTATCTTTATGTGCATGTCCCCAATGCGCTCAGGGTATAAAGAGTTAGGGCTCGAACTAGTTGAACCTTTACAATACCGGCCTCGTCGAATCAAACGGCCTCCCATGGCAGAAGAAAAGAAAGATGAGGGAGCAGGAATTCCTTTCAAAATATTGCATGAAGAAGCCCTCAAGTGACAAATGAATGCGATGATGGACAACTTTGCCTAGATCCTTCAGTGGATGCCCATAGGCAATGCATCTTCATTCAACAGCCACTCTGGAGGTGCCACTCCCTTTAAGGTACAATTCAACTTTGACATCCCCATATTTGAATTACAGATAGATGCAAATGTCGATGATAGATTGTTAAATATGTTGGAAGGATATTTTTTGGTTCATGATTTTTCCAATAAGGAAAATATTACTTTTTCACTCCTCAAAGTCGCCCCCCACATTAACGATGAGCAGGAAACCTATTGTAAGTAGAGGAATGAGAGGGAACCTTCACATTTTTAGCCGCACCCACTTGGAATTATTTTTGATACGCCATCAAGGAATAGTATTACCCTATGAGGAGTTATGAAGACAAGTACATACAATGGACTATGTTGTGGAAGCAAAGGGACCAAGATGTGCATGAGATGATAACTATTTTCCATACCCTGCTCACAAAGTTGGGTATCAAATATTCCGAGAAACATTTAGTGCTCAAGTAAATGGAGTTCCTGGACATTTCATCACTTGGTGCAGCATACCGATATGCTGGCAAGATTGAGCAAAAGTTCAAGAAGTAGAAGCAAGACTTTGGATATGTGAACCCATAGTAGAGCAAAGGTGTTCGCAAGCCATAGAGAAAAGGGAAGAGCTAGGCCACGACCCTCCAAGAAAACTCCTTGAATCCATAAGCCAAGAATAATTGGAAGGCAGAGAAGGACACCAACAAGTGGTGTGAGTTCTATAAAACTCCCACTCACAACATGAACGAATGTCACGCAAAGCATGTGCTAGTGGTCAAGCTAAAAGACTCACAGACATATGCATGTTATGATTCTGAGCAGGAACTTGACAAGGGAACTGACAAGGAAAGAAGATGATTGACATAGAACCCACTACGTCGATATCCACCACCAAGCTCCAAATGGCAGAACCTGAGGATCCATAGGAGGGGGAGCACCTATTCCACTCACATATGTGGGTAAAGGGTTCACTAGTGCAATTCATCGTTGACAGTGGAAGCCAGAAGAACCTAATCTTAGTCGAGGTTATTAAGAGATGGAATTTTCTAACAACGCCGCACCCATAGTCATACACCATCAAGTGGCTCCACCAAGGGCGAGATCTTCGCATCAACGAGCACTGTCACCTACCTTATAGCATCAAGCCCTTTGCAGATGAATTATTGTGCGATGTTTCCCCTTTGGAAGTTTGTGATGTTTTGTTAGGTCAGCCATACCTATGGAATTGTCATGTTGTATCTGAGTCTAGACCTCATTCTGTTATTATTACTTTGGGTTAGAAATTTTGCAGGATACTAGAGGTAGCACCAGCTACCGCTTTTTCTTTGATCTTTGTTAAACAATGCAGTAAGATCATTTCCCACATCAGGGAATTTTCCTTCCTTATGATTTTTCATTAGAAATGGGCCACATATCTGTCACAGTTCCATTTGAACATCAAGTACAAGAAGGGAAACACCAATAATGTTGTAGACTGCCTCAGTCAGCTATCGGTTATGGCGCTGACCATTGTGCTTGACTCTTGTGGACACGAGACTTCAGGATGGCCGCATATTTACAAGAGTGATCCAAAATTTGGAACATACTATATGCTCTTGGAAAGCAAGAAAGTTCCAAAATTTCACCTTTAGGGCGCATTTTTATGTCACCTGGGACACCTCTGTGTTCCTTCAAGCAAGTGTGCCAAGATGATTTGAGAGGCGCATTGCAGTCGGGTTTCTGGACTTTTTGGGGTAGAGAAAATAGTGGCAGTGTTGCAGAATTATCTTTCTTGGTCGAACCTTCGATGGGATGTGTTAACGGTGTTGGACCCGCTAACATTCATGGGATCTCCTCGATATGAAGTCCCAACTAGACCTCACATTGTTTGGAGCAGGAGTCCCAGCGGTGGGTGATAATGTTATGCCTTGACTGTGAAAATGCTCAAAGTGAAGTATGGTAACTTTGGGTGAGAGCAAGTGTGTGACCCTACAGAAAGTCAAATGTGATGCATGAAAGTTCCAATGAATGAAGGGAAAGGGAAGTGCACCCCTTGGAAGCATGTAGTAGTACGCATGTTGAAAGGAACACACTAGTGTAATGACATCACAAGCTAAGATGTGGAATAGTCCACAAGTTAAAGTGATGAGTTGATACAACAACACACATTCAAATGCAAACAAATTAGTTTATAAACATAAGCGTAAGTTAAATAACGGACATTGCAAATACAACAAGAATAGTCCTACTATATTCACAACATATGCATGAAAGCGTGTTGGCTCTGATTTTATTATTATAAGTTAAAGTTCCATTCATACATACACCATTGACAGACCACTAGCCCAATAGTGGAACATTGAAGTCAATAACTCCTACTCCTCCAAAGCAATATATTCACTCTACGCTACGGAGAAGCCAAGACTCTTCACAATACTCCCAAGCTCTTTCTAAGCCTAAGCCTAGCCAAAAGCATGGCTCCCAAAAGCCCTTTACATGAGTTATGAGGTTCTATTTGTAACAAGGGAGTGGATGACTCTTCAACTCCTCTTTGTGACCTTTGTACTACCCTCATGACCCTTCATATTCTTTACAAAATGACACATTACATTACATGATGACTCTTCATATTCCAATATTGACACTTGGAATTTCACTTACAACATAATTAAAAATAATATTACATTTTACACTTGTACTCATATGAGACAAAATAGGGTAGAGACAACTTGGCAGCCTAATAAGCCACATCACTATGATGCTTGAGTTTGGGATAAGTCTAGCTCAACCACCTACTGCTTCTCGGTCACATAATGGTGTCAGCTTGATATTATGTGATGATGTCCCCAAACTGCGTGATGGTGTTTTGTTGGAAGCGAACTCTAGCCTCCATGGCATCTGGGTACAATGTCTTGGAATTTGTTTCAAGTTCGTTCGGAAGCATGAGCAACAATTTTCTGACTTGGATAGGACCATTGATGTAATTCTGCATGTTTTGTCTGTTCAGCTCCAAGTCTTCCCTGGTGGCATTCTGTCTTAGCTGCTCCAATTACTCTTTGATCTCATGTAAGACTTGGTTCTTGGGTTTGGATTTGGTGAGTGAACCAATTGATGGGATCTGGTGTGTTCTCACCAAGACATCCAAAATATTGAACAATTGTACATATGAGGCATGAATGCTACCAATGAATGAGGTGAGTTACCTGTTGTTCTGAATGAACATTCGAATTTTCGCTTTCTCCAGCTCTGCTTGTGGCTTCATTTTCTTTACTAAGTCAAGCAGTTCCCCTTCGTATCGCATTGTCCAATCTTACACATAGGCAATGGTAGCTTGTATGTTCTTGAGAGTTTTAAAATAGAAAATTTCTTTATCTATGGTGACAAACCCCTCATAGAGCTTCCACATGGTTTGTCAAAGTGTTGATACTTCAACAAGCATCACTGCTCTCATCTACTCCAATTAAACCTGTACGGAAACTGCATTCTACGTTGTTACATGGAGTTGTGCTGCCTCTTGCCTGACAACCTACAAGTTGTGTGCCAATTGCTCATTCTCGGCCGTCAAATACCGAATGTTTGATCTTGTCACTTCTGCATAGGACAAGTTAGCTTTGGCAATGGCATTTGGATGCTTCCTAGTGTCCGACACTATCACCCTTTCTCTAAAGAATGCAGGTGATGCTTGATCATCCAGAAAGTGCTTTCTTTGTGCTTGTAAAATCCTCCTTTGGAACTCATCAAATGATAGATTGTACACATCCATTACTAAATCATCATCCAGGGGAATAACACCCCCTTCCTTGCTCAGGGTTGGATCTATTGTTGGAGGTGGTGGAGACTAAGGGATGACCTTTGGTGCGCTCAACATCATATCAACATCTTCATTTTGCGGCTCCTGTTCCATCTCCATGTCTATCACGTCAATCTATTGCTCAATCTATTGAGCAAGCTCCCAATCTTGCATTTCTTCACCTTCCTCCTCAGTTGCTGGTTGGTCTTACTCCTACTCCTCAACCTGTATCGGTGTTGTTTCCTCTGTCATTGTGCCTTGCCTTTGTTCTTCTTCATGATTGTGCTTTTCTTCTCATTCTCTCCTCGTCAACTCCTATTCTTCCTTCATATTCTACTCTGTCTCCTACAGCTTCAGTTATGCTTCCTGCAACCTCTTATTTTCTCTCTTCCTCTGCTCTGCTCTCTGTATCCTTTGCTTCCTCTTTCCTTCTACTTCCAAAGCTACTTTCATGTTAATAGGATCTCCTTTCATCCTACAGCTTTGTTCTCCCTTTGTATTGTCAACAATCTTCCTCTTTCCCTTGTCCTATACAGGATTACTGCCTTCTATTGTTGTTTCTTACAAAGTTGTTGTCATCTATGAAGCATCCTGTGAAGTCCCTGTTAAATTGACTAGCTCATGGAGTTTGGAGGCATTGTAGCAGTACCTCCATGGATCCTCCTCTAACTAATGGAATGCCCACCGATCCACGAAAAGTAAACTCTCGCACAGTGGTCTTTAGAAATACTGCGGAGATTGTACAAATTAAAGTCCCGAGTTTCAAATTCAAACCTCACTATCTCCTCTCCATCGACATTCGTGAATTTTAAGTTCTTTATCTCGTATAATCCAATCTGCAAAGGAAGAGTGAGCCATGGGGATTACTTCTTCCTGTCCAGCGTTGCTGACAACCCTGTGATGAGATGATACGACACTTATTGCATGAAAAGTTTGTCAGGGCATACCTTGGTAAAAAATGTAGAGGCTTCTCTCCACCAAACACTATAATGAAGATGCCACCTGGTGAGGCATACCAATCTGCGATGTTTGGTATCGCCTCCATTACTTCTCGTGACATGCCAGGTGGATCTTCTTCAAAGATGAGCTTGTACAGTGGGATGATGAAGCGGTTAGTTAGTTGTGCCATTACTCCTCGATAATTGCATTCTAAAAGCAACTTGCAATAGATGTTCACAGTAGGTTCTCGTGGTGTTAACATCTAGTTCATTCCGGGGAACTGTTGTTGTGCACATATTGCATCCAGTAAGTGTGCATACATATAGAACTTTACTTGCTCACCCTCGAGATGATTTTGAGCCTATGCTACATGGGCCTTCAATTGTTGAGCCAAAATATATGACCAGTTGAATGACTTCCCCTCATTCACCACCTGGTCCAATAAGACTGCCCACCCTTCAGGAAATATTTCCGTGCTCTGCTAACCATGGATCCTGCAAGTGAAGATAACCAAGATTTGGTAGGCCTTCTTGAGGTACTTTGTCTTGTACACATGGGTGGGTGTCTGTCAAAACTTCGATGGCTCCTTCACCCATACTTTGACAATGTCTAGTGTGTTAACACAACTGTGGGTGACATAGAAAAGTGAGTCCACGCACTCTACTGGCTCAAGCAAGTGATAAATGCGTTGATAGTCTTCTTCCCGGAAGGTAGAAAGATTATGTCCGCTAGCACTAATCAATGTCATCGTCTTCTCATTAGTGTGTGAGACAATCCAGTTTATGACATCTACACATGGGAAGGCTGGATACCTACATGCAACCTTATATAATCCTCACTGTCAGATGTTGAGATACACCTACCAATCCTCTAAGTTTGCCTCAAAGTCCTTTTCAAAATCATCTTTAACCTATTGCCATGTCATTGGTGATCCCTTTTCTATAAACAATTGAGTGTCTGCATACACTGGGAAGTCTACTGACGTTTTCTCAACTACTTCCCCAGTACTACTTTCAGTGGTTTCTTTTGAAGCAACTCTCTTAGGTGTCATGGTAATAGTGACTGCTAGAGAGATAATCAACAATTGCTGTACTTGTGGGACAGAAAAGACACTCATGGCAAGCAAATATCAGTCTTAATAAAATCTACTTATAAGGCAAGTTCAAGCAACAAATTAGGCATCAGATGGGGAGGATTGTGCAGTTCTCATTGGAAAGAGGGACTGGCTACCTGTGCACTGCGCAGTCCTAGTAGCCAAGGTCAAAGCTTGTGGCTTGAAACTGTGCAATGTGCAATTCAGCCTAGGCAGAGGTCTGGGAGAGACTGCGCATTGCACGATCTCAGTGGCCAGGATGACAGTCTGGCTCTCGAAACTGCGCATTGCACAATCTCAGTGGCCAAGAAGATAGTCTGGCTCTTGAAACTGCGTAGTGCATAGTTCGTGCTAGCTTGGACTGTGCACTATGCAATTCTAGATGCCATGCTTGTGGCTTGAACCTTAGGATTGCGCAATGCCCGACTGGGCAAAGTAAAAATCGTCCAAGGGAAGTGCAGATCTGCCCAAGGGAAGTGTAGAAAACAAGAAGATCTGAGAGATAGTGTGATCTTGAGTGCGTATCTGACTAAGTAAGAATAAATCCATCTGAATCAAGTGCAACAATTAACCAAACAAAAAGAAAATCAAGTATGTGAGGAGAGTCTCCGCAACGGTGACCATAGGTGAAAAAACAGGAAAACTAATGCGACACTTGGGAAAGGAAATCTAAAACTTAAAACAAAACTTTTACAAGTTAAAACAAGTTAAAATGGCAGCAACCATGAAGAGAAATAAGTGAAACAACACTCATACAAGCAAAGTGACAAAAAAAGCAGCAAAAGATGGAAAAAGTGAAACTCGCCTAGAAAAGCAACGACGAGCGCACCGAAGGCTCCCTTATCTCCTCAGGAATGCTAGAGCTCCAAGTTCAAGTGTGAAAATGAGATATAGAAGTGTCTATTAAAAATATTTGGGTGAATTAGGGTTTTTGACGCGCATGCCTAAAATCAAGGAAAAGGTGACACTTGGTAGAAGTTTCTAAAAATAGCGAAAGTGCCTCCTATGATATCCTAAAAATAGATACCTATTTTTTAGGGATGCTTTTTTACTTTTTTTTACTTTTTTTCAAGGAAACTTGCCATGCACACTGTCGAGAAAGACTGCACAGTTCTGGGGAACTTGACAACTTTTCGACTAAGTGCACTGTGCAGTTTCTGAGCTTAGTGAGGGTTACGCAGTTTCTGGGTTGCCTTCCATGACTACGCAATTTATGAGCTCAAAGCTAACTGCCACTTAGGACTGCACAATTCCTATCATCAAGGTTTCTTGCCCTCAAGAAGCAGCTTCTGGAGGCAAGCCCAGAACTGTTGTGAGACCAAGTTGGGAGATTAGCTTGTGACTTAGAAAGGTCAGTTAAGTGTGCAAACACAAGCAAAAATGAAAAGATAAGTCTCAGTTGAAGCATGAATACCTGGATCAATGTAAGATTAGCTCTTGTGGATAAGAAGGGAGGCTCCAAAATCGAAGCATAGGAAAAATTTGGGAGGGTGGTTGTAGTCGCTACAACAGGATGTTGGGAAGCACATCGGATCATGCACTCCCTATGTCATTTCCAAACCTACAATCAAGATGCAAGGCATGTATACTCCTCTACCTACTCCTAGCCAACCTTGGGAATCCATCTCCATGGATTACATGTTAGGCCTTCCTTCTACCAAGCATGGCAACAACTATGTTTTCGTGGTCATCGACGGATTCTCTAAGATGGCCATTCTGGCAACCTCCAAGAAAAGTATCACAACAGAAGTCACTGCCAAACTCTTCTTTAAATGAGTGTGGATACACTTTGGGATCCCAAATTCCATTATCTCAGATTGCGATAACAGTTTCCTAAGTACATTCTGGTCAAGCCTCTGGTCAATGTTGAATACAAAGCTCACTAAGTCCACGATCTTCCACCCCCAAATTGATGGTCGAACAAAGGTCGTCAACAGGATGATCTGCACATTTTACGCATGTCTAATTCGAAGCATCCATGCACATGGGAGTAAAGCCTCCCCTATGTCCAGCACAACTACAACATATATCTCCATAGCTTAACTATCCATAACCTCTTTCAGGTGGGTTGGGATTCTAGCCACTATGTCCCATTGATGTTATCATACCACTTGTAGCTACCGAGATAAATTTGGCTCGTGTCCAGTCCAACGGTAACATAGCTACCAGCTTCATTGAATGCATTCATCACATCCACTAGTAGGTCCATGACATATTGGACAGAGCAAATGCCAAGTACAAACAATGGCATGATCAACATCGAGTGCCACACAAGTTCCACGTGGGTGACAAAAGTTTGGTTATATTTGTAGAAGGACCGCATCGTCGGGGCCCAATGCAAGCATTGCGCACTCCAATATTGGCCTTACACCATCACTAAGGACGTAGGAGACAATTCTTTTGAGCTCAACCTTCCATCATTCCTTGGCCTACCCCTAATATTCAATGTGGATCGATTATGGCCACACTTTCCCCCATTGTTGGACACATCAAACATTGATAAGCACTTGACACCAACACATCTCAACCCACGTTGTATCGAACAGGCCATGACTGATAGGATCATGGATACACAGATCAATAACGCTCACTAGGAGAGGATCCAGTGATATCAAGTTGTCAAAGTAAGCCAACTCCTTCACCAAGGCAAGTGGCTCACCAAAGACTAGGTTCAATAGAAATTTCCTCACCTCATGGAGGCTCTGCACGCAATGGGGACCATTTCTTCCTAATGGGGTAAAATTGTTCTGGGTGGATATTGGCGGTCACCTACCTATTCCACCTGGACCTCCAATTGGTTTCATCAGTTTCCTTGATTATAGCATAATTTACTATTTTTAGCAATCTTTTGGGTCCTTAACTTCTGGAGCCGTTTTGTCCCCCTAAACGACATTTTTTTAAGGTCTGCAATAGGCCTATAGCCATTGGCAGGGGCATGTCACAAATTTTGTAGTATTCATAGATATCTTTCTAACAAGGTATCATATGTGGCAAACAGGGATCATATGACCAAGTTATGACCTCGGGAAGTTGGTTGTCCAACTAACCCCAACATGGCCCACAAACTCTTGGTGTTCCATATCTTAGGGTTAGGGTTTTGGTTGTTTAGGGTTTCCCCTTGTTATTTAAAAATAAATAGGCCCTTGAGCCTCATTGTAGCACATTTCAGAGGCATGTAGCCATCACATCTCTTCTCAGAGATAAGCTACCATTGCCCGAGCTAATTAATTTCCATTTTGTCTGTAAGATTCTTTACGTTCTTTGATACTAATGAAATAAAGATTTATTTTTGTTGCATATTTGTGTTTATGTTTAATTTCATATATTGTTGTGTTCCTACATAAGTCTAGATCAATGGTATCAGAGTATTCTGTTATTTCTTTGTCTTTATGTGCATGTCCCCAATGAGCTTGGGGTATAAGGAGTAAGGGCTCGAACTGGTTGAAACTTTGCAAGATCGGCCTCGCCGAACTTGATGGCCTCCCATGATAGAAGAAAATAAAAACGAGGGAGCAAGAGATCCTTCTAAAATATTGCTTGAAGAAGCCCTCGAGCAAAAAAGGAACGTGATGATGGACAACTTTGTCCAGATCCTTCAACAGATGCCCACACGTAATGCATCTTCATTCAGTAGCCACTCTAGAGGTGTCACTCTCTTTTAAGGCACAAGTCAACTTTCACATCCCCATATTTAAAGACCAAATAGATGAAGATGCCATAGATAAATGGTTATATCACTTGGGAGGATATTTTTTGGTTCATGAATTTTCCAATAGGGAAAAGATTGCTTTTGCACTTCTCAAATCTACCCCCCACATCAAGGATTGCTGGGAAACCTACTATGAGCTAAGGGACGAGAGGCAACCCTCATTGTTTTCAATCGCACCCACTTGGAATTCTTTCCGAGACGCCATCAAGGAATAGTATTACCCCGTCGAGAACTATGAAGATAAGTACATACAATGGACAATGTTACGGCAGCAAAGGGACCAAGATGTGCATGAGTTGACGAATATTTTCCATACCCTACGCACAAAGTTGGGTATCAGAGATTCCAAGAAATATCTCATTCTCAAATACCGTAGTTGTTTGCACAAATATATTTAGGAGGAAATTGAGTTCCTAGACATTTACTCGCTTGGTGCAACATATTGATATGCTACCAAGATTGAGAAGAAGTTCAAGTAGAAGAAGTAAGACTTTGGATCTGTGAACCCAAAGCAGGGCAAAGGCACTCACAAGCCATGGAGAAAAGGACAAAGTCAGTGTGCTACCCCCTAGAACAACTCCTTGAAGCCGCAATCCAAGAATAACAAGAAGGTGAAGAAGGACACTAATAAGTGGTGTGAGTTCCAAAAAACTCCCACTCACAACACGAACGAATGTCACGCAAAGATGGTGCTGGTGGTCAAGCTAAAAGACCTAAATATGGATGCATGCTTTGATTTTGAGTAGGTACCCGACATGGGAAAGAAGACCATTAATGTATAACCCACTGTGATGGTAGCCACCACCAAGCTTTAAAGGGGAGAACCAGAGGATCCAAAGGATCCAAAGGAGGGGGAACGCCTCTTCCACTCGCATATGTGGGTAAAGGGTTCTCCAATGCAGTTCATCATTGATCGTGGAAGCCAGAAGAACTTAATCTTAGTCGAGGTCATTAAGAGATTGAAGCTACCAACAATACCACACCCATAGTACACCATCGGGTGGCTCCACCAAGGGCGAGATCTCTGTGTGAGCCAACAGTGTCACCTGCCTTATAACATCAAGCCCTTTGTAGATGAGGTATTTTGCAATGTTTCCCCTCTGGAAGTTTGTGATGTTTTGTTAGGTCAATCATACCTCTAGAAGCGTCATTTTGTATATGAGTCCGACCTCATTCTGTTATTATTACTTTGGGTCAAAAATTGTACAGGATACAAAAGGTAGTGTTGCCTACTACCTTTTCTTTGATATCTGCTAAACATTGCAGTAGGATCATTTCCCAGACTAGGAAATTTGTCTTCCTTATGATTCACCATCAGAACTAGTCCACATATCTACAACAGTTCCATTTGAACATCAAGTAAAAGAAGGGAAGCACCAATAATGTTGCAGACTGCCCCAGCCGACGGCCGGTTATGGCGTTGACCACTGTGTTTGACTCTTGTGGACACGAGACTTTGAGATGGTCACATCTTTACAAGAGCGGTCCAGAATTCAACACCACATACCAGATGCTCCTAAAAGGAAAGAAAGTTCTAGACTTTCACATCTAAGTCGCATTATTATGGCACCTCGGACACCTTTGTGTCCCTTCAAGGGAGCATGCCAAGATGATTTTGGAGGTGCACTACAGTCAGTTCACTAGACATTTTGGGGTAGAGAAAATAGTGGCAGTGTTGTAGAAGTATTTTTATTGGTCGGACTTTCGATAGGATGTTGGGAAGTACATGAGATCCTACACTGCCTGCGTCATTTCCAAACCTACAATCAAGAAGAAATGCTTGTATAATCCTCTACCTACTCTTAGTCAGCCCTGGGAATCCATCTCCATGGATTACATGTCAGGCCTTCCTTCTATCAAGCATGAGAACAATTGTGTTCTCATGGTCATCAACAGATTCTCAAAGATGGCTATTCTGGTGACTTGCAAGAAGAGTATCACAGCAAAAGCCAATGTCAAACTCTTCTTTGAACAAGTTTCGGTACACTTTGGGATCTGTTGTCGCTGCTACAAAACCTATGAAAATTTTGCCTCACGCTAAATTTAGGAGACTTCCTTGGTCCTATACATTGTCGTCACAAACTTTGAAACTCATTCCATGTGTTTTCTTGAGGAGTTTTTGTCCCCTTTGCAAGATAGGGAAAAAGTCGTATTTTCGCATGTTAGATGTCATGACATGTATATAAGCTTGTTCTGATGGTTTTAAGAGGTCACCTTTTCGTAAATGTGTTTCTCTAACCATGTAAACATTTGTCACATTCATTTCCAAAGTTTTAAGCATGGTTGCACAAGTGTCGTCACGTCGTCGCAAAGTGTACCTCAAGTGTCGCACTTGTCATAAGTTGTCGTAAAGTCGTCACACAGAGGAAAATGCATTGTCATGTGTCCTATATGATCTATGTTGTTGTGTCATCATGTATTCTAATTGTGTGATCACAGTTGAATTCTTATCATTGTTCACATTAGTCTCACTGATCCCACACTTAGTCATTTTTCTGAAAAGTTTCCCAACCAAGCAACCTAGCTTCACCCAGCCTCCCTGAACTATGCACTTCGTAGTCTCATTCCTCTATCTATGAACATTCCTCTTGGCACTAAGAAATGCCTAGTTCCTGCCTCCCAGAATTGTTGCACTACTTAGTTCCTGTGCTCAAGCCCCGCCCTTAACTCCTAGAATAGCACAATTCCTCCTCCCATTCTAGGCTTAACTGCACATTGCGCAGTCTCTAGCCTCATTCTCACCCTTGATCTTGTGAACTGCACAACTATGCAATGGCCCAACCTCCCTTGTCTCTTGTAACTGCACAATGTGCTCATTGAGTGCTCATCCTCTCAGCTTGTCACACTAATCTCTAGAATTGTGCAGTTTTCTCCCTTAGTCCAGCCTAAACTATGCATTGCATAGTCTCAAGGCTCAAGGCTCCCCTTGACTGCTTGAATTGCGTAGTCACTAAGCCGTTTTCCTAGCCTTCCATCCAGTTTCGTCTCAGTCAGTGGATCAATATGCACAATCTTAGACCAGGGGGTTTTTAGACTGATGTCCTCTCATCATGAGTGAATTGTAGAAACAAGTACCTTATCATGCCATGGCTAGATGATGAAGAAGGATATGAAGGAGTGCAACATGTTGAAAAAAATTCTTGCAGTTGAGTATGCAAGTTGATCAACTAAGAGAAAACAAAGGGGCACCAGTTTGCGATCACCATTCAAGACTTGAGATCATTGAAGACCCCTTATCACCAAGCCATGTGGAGGTGAAAAGAAAAGTATTCTCAAGAAAACCTGTAGGACATAGTAGCAACAATGGCTTGACATTGCCACATCGTCAAGCAATCTATGTCAGCAGTGTCATGTCATGAGTTATCACATGCCACACCATTATGATTAATGATGTAAATTATGTTTCGAAAATGTATTGTAAAGTGGAATTCCAAAGGAAATGTATGGAATATGAAGAGTTATATGAAGTCAAATAGTCATGAGGGTAGATGAACAATCATAAGGAAGGTGGAGAATCAATTCCTCATTGTTATATATACACCCTCATTGTAAGAGCAATGAACTTTTCACCTTGGCTCCTCCGGCAAGGCATTAGGGAGACAAACTAGTTCTTTTGAGGAGCAAGGAGTGGCTCCAACGCTCCACTATTGGAGTTAGTGATGTTCATTGTATACATGTGTCTTGGAACTTTTACTTAATATAAGAAGCCCTATGGGCCAACACATTCTTCATGCATGGATTATGGATGTTCGTAATACTATTATGTGAATGTTTTTAATTCATGTTCACTTTCATCTGTGTTAAAGTAGTTGAACTATTTCGGTTATTTTGGTACTTATCATATTGAAAATGTGTTGTAATTGATATTATCATTGTCGCATCGTCGTGGATTATTCAATTGTTAGACAAATCTTCCTCGTTACATTGGTTGCAATGACCGTTGCATCTTTGTGGACTATTATGCTTGGTGTTGTAATATTTCTTCTTGTTTATGTGTGTCTCTACTAGGGTGGTACTACTACTTCTCTCTTAGAGTCTCACTTCTCCTCACCTCCGTAGTGAAAGAACTTTGACACACATATGATTGAACACTCACCAGGCACACCCCCTTGCTTTTCAAGGGCACATTTGCACTCCTCTCTCTTGTTGATAGTTAGAAACAAGGCTCTAAGATAATCAGTAACCAAGCCATATTCTGGATGGGGCTCCTATCCCAAACAGTGCAAGGTCTAATTGACACCACACATCAGGGAGACCCCTTCAATGTTGGTGCGTCCAACACCGTTAACATTTCTGGTGCTAGAAGGAGGGCAGCCAGATTTTTATGGTTGTGTTGTGGCCAGTAATAACCCCCCTTCTTATTTAGTGTTATTACTAATACCAAATAAGTGGGGACCCTTAGTCAAAAAATTTAAAAATCAATTAGTGCTTGTATTTCATTTTTTAATAAAACTTACCATCATAAACTTAGGAAAATACCCTTGAAAAATCTAAAAAAGCTTAAGTTTTATGATAAGGTAAGATAAAATCACTCCTTAAGAAATATCGCTTCACAAAAAGGATAATAGGATACCTTCTTACAAGCCGAATTCTAAGATTGCGAGATCGCGATGCGAGACTACATATTAAAAAACATATATCGCATCGCATGCCTCAAACATCACTTACGATGAAAAACATCAAACCACCGATATGCGATGACGCATATCGCAAAATTGCATTTCGCAGAAAACACATTAACAGAAAATTGTCATATGCCGCGCTCCTGCAATATTGTGATACTGCGATATTGTGATATTATGATATAGCGATATTGTGACACAGCGATCTAAGATATTGCGAAGCAAATCACAAAATCGCTTCATCGCAGATCTTTCGGGCTCGTTATTCGAGAAAGCTTTTTCCATAAACCGAGGCCTGGTTATGCGCTTTAATGCTAATTGATGAGTTAGTTGCCAGTTGTTAATGAAATATGGTTTTGTGCTTATCGAAGAGCCATTTCACGTAAGGTGGTATATTTTATATGTCTTTGGCATTTAAAGCTTTCCTGTTCCTTATCATTACTCTCACCTCACTTGTAAACTGCAGGAACGAAGAACAAAGAACTATACAAAGTAGTATACAGAATATTATGGGGAAGAAAGGCAAAGCTCCGAGCTCTAAAGACAAAGAAATGACGCCCTTGTATACAGACATTGCCTGTAACAAAAACGCTGATATTACTACTTGGAAAGGCATGTATTATCTACTTGAAGAAGAGAATCCCAAAATAATGGAGGTTACAGATACCGCAGGCTCACATGGGTCTTCTGAGGCATCTATTTCATATCTAGCTTGCTCGTTCTTGCACTGGATAGCGACGAGGCCCAAAATCCTCCCCTACACGGACATGGTTAAATGGGTACTAGACAGCGCTGACATCAAAAACAGACGATTTAAGACTCAGGGTCAAGAACTTACAGAATCATTATTTTCAAAAAATTTGAGCTTTATATTCGCTAACAAAAAGCACGCAAGAGGCCAAAAATCGCACCAAGGAAGCCCAGATCAAGAAAAGGAGGGAGTTTCTAATGCGCGATTAGCGCCTAGCAAAACTTCTTGAAAAGGAAAGCCTCTAATTGCTCAGTCACCTGTAAGCCCAGAAATTTGTAGGAAAAAAACGCTAGAGGTAAAAAAAAAGTAAAACTTGAATCCTAAAACCAATGGTAATTTTCAGAAATATATTCAAAATGGTATGTATATATGTACAGCAACTGCAAACATGCTGGAGACAGAAGGCTCAAGAAAAGGCAGAATCAATCAAAAGATTAATTAAGTTGAATTGGGATTCTTACTGGGCGTATTTGGTAAAACCACACAGCCAGTGTATGACTCTCAAATGCATCATCAATTCTGCCAAGAAGATGGCACCAGCTCTTGCTGATTTCGTTTTCGTAGGACAGTTAAAGTCTGAAGTCGGCCAGCCGACTTTTCTCAAACAAATGTTGAACGCTTGCGATTTCAAAGAACAGATACAAAAATATTTAGTTGTTAGTTTTAGATCCAATGTTAATATTAATTTTTCTTTATTTTTGCCTAAAGGACGGTCATTTAAACCATATCCTACATTTTTGTAATAAGTTATTTTTAGATTTAGTTAGTAGTATTTAAACCCTTCTCATGCATTTAAAGAAGGGTCCGTAAATTTGTCAAAAACTTGTCCTCAGAACATGCACTTTTGCACCCTCCAAGGAGGTTTTGATGAATGAATGGAACAGGATTTATTGATATCTGCATTTAATATTTGCTACTGATGTTGCAGTTTTGTACTCTTAGTGGATGTTGGATTAAGAAGAGATAAATCATTATCGCTTGAAGCTCATGAGTAGAACTAGTTATAAATGGTACTTCTATCTCTTAACTATTTATGCCTTTGTGTTAAAGTGATATTTATGTTCAGTTGTTTATATATTAATGCGTGAATGCTTGAGTTATCATTTGGCACTTCTGTATGGTGATAGCTATTTATTTATGCTTAATGTATGAGTAGCTTATTATGCGATATGTTTTTCACAACTGTTTCGTCTAACTTTTTTATACGAAGTAGTTTATCTCTATTGAATTCTTTTCTCATAACAGTTGAATGATCTTTGTTACCAATTGTCACTTGAAATCATTTTAGATCGCATAACGGAAGGATTTCATCCCGGGTTAGTGTAGAATTAGATACTTCTGTTTATTAGAATACAATTGCATGTCATTAGATTAGAATTAGAATTAAAGCATTATACTTAGGAATATTTAGAAAGGAAATATCAATTCTCAACACACACACACACATAAATTGGGAAATTGGTCCCATATCCCTAGTCGGACCCACTATACCAAACAGAAAAGGAGCTGCTAACCAAGGTCCAGACCAGGTGGGTATCCCTCTTGTTTTAGACTCGATTTTCAGGGCTTCAACAGGTCCTTACACCATTACTAAGGTTGTGGGAGACAATGCATTTGAGCTCAGCATTCCCCCATTCCTTGGCCTGCACCCAGTGTTCAATATGGACCGCCTTTGGCCATACTTCCCACCATTTCTAGACACATCCGACATTGCAAAACAACTCACACCCACAGAATTAAATCCAGATTGCATGGAACAAGCTGCAACTGATCAGATCATGGACACATAGATCAAGAACACTCACCAACAGGATATCCAACTATATTGACTTGTCAAAGCAGGCCAACTCCTTCACCATGGCAAGTGGCTCACTAGGTGTAGGAATTTACATGGTAAGTTCCTCAGACAGAACACCAAAAGGACACCGCTCACAAACAGATCACAGATCAATACACCAGTATTTTGACGTGGTTAAAACCCTCAGAGAGGGAAACAGTCCACGGCCTGCGCCAACGTGGCTACTACAGGCAATTTATTAATAAAAGAATGAAAATTTAAATAAGCTTCTCTCATGCACGGTTAACCTACAAATGACCCTCCATGCGCTTTAAATAGACTTCATGGACCAATCGGGTGTCAA
>APFE031281624.1:51078-63542 GCA_000404065.3 Pinus taeda | reverse complement strand
GGTCAATCATACCTCTAGAAGCGTCATTTTGTATATGAGTCCGACCTCATTCTGTTATTATTACTTTGGGTCAAAAATTGTACAGGATACAAAAGGTAGTGTTGCCTACTACCTTTTCTTTGATATCTGCTAAACATTGCAGTAGGATCATTTCCCAGACTAGGAAATTTGTCTTCCTTATGATTCACCATCAGAACTAGTCCACATATCTACAACAGTTCCATTTGAACATCAAGTAAAAGAAGGGAAGCACCAATAATGTTGCAGACTGCCCCAGCCGACGGCCGGTTATGGCGTTGACCACTGTGTTTGACTCTTGTGGACACGAGACTTTGAGATGGTCACATCTTTACAAGAGCGGTCCAGAATTCAACACCACATACCAGATGCTCCTAAAAGGAAAGAAAGTTCTAGACTTTCACATCTAAGTCGCATTATTATGGCACCTCGGACACCTTTGTGTCCCTTCAAGGGAGCATGCCAAGATGATTTTGGAGGTGCACTACAGTCAGTTCACTAGACATTTTGGGGTAGAGAAAATAGTGGCAGTGTTGTAGAAGTATTTTTATTGGTCGGACTTTCGATAGGATGTTGGGAAGTACATGAGATCCTACACTGCCTGCGTCATTTCCAAACCTACAATCAAGAAGAAATGCTTGTATAATCCTCTACCTACTCTTAGTCAGCCCTGGGAATCCATCTCCATGGATTACATGTCAGGCCTTCCTTCTATCAAGCATGAGAACAATTGTGTTCTCATGGTCATCAACAGATTCTCAAAGATGGCTATTCTGGTGACTTGCAAGAAGAGTATCACAGCAAAAGCCAATGTCAAACTCTTCTTTGAACAAGTTTCGGTACACTTTGGGATCTGTTGTCGCTGCTACAAAACCTATGAAAATTTTGCCTCACGCTAAATTTAGGAGACTTCCTTGGTCCTATACATTGTCGTCACAAACTTTGAAACTCATTCCATGTGTTTTCTTGAGGAGTTTTTGTCCCCTTTGCAAGATAGGGAAAAAGTCGTATTTTCGCATGTTAGATGTCATGACATGTATATAAGCTTGTTCTGATGGTTTTAAGAGGTCACCTTTTCGTAAATGTGTTTCTCTAACCATGTAAACATTTGTCACATTCATTTCCAAAGTTTTAAGCATGGTTGCACAAGTGTCGTCACGTCGTCGCAAAGTGTACCTCAAGTGTCGCACTTGTCATAAGTTGTCGTAAAGTCGTCACACAGAGGAAAATGCATTGTCATGTGTCCTATATGATCTATGTTGTTGTGTCATCATGTATTCTAATTGTGTGATCACAGTTGAATTCTTATCATTGTTCACATTAGTCTCACTGATCCCACACTTAGTCATTTTTCTGAAAAGTTTCCCAACCAAGCAACCTAGCTTCACCCAGCCTCCCTGAACTATGCACTTCGTAGTCTCATTCCTCTATCTATGAACATTCCTCTTGGCACTAAGAAATGCCTAGTTCCTGCCTCCCAGAATTGTTGCACTACTTAGTTCCTGTGCTCAAGCCCCGCCCTTAACTCCTAGAATAGCACAATTCCTCCTCCCATTCTAGGCTTAACTGCACATTGCGCAGTCTCTAGCCTCATTCTCACCCTTGATCTTGTGAACTGCACAACTATGCAATGGCCCAACCTCCCTTGTCTCTTGTAACTGCACAATGTGCTCATTGAGTGCTCATCCTCTCAGCTTGTCACACTAATCTCTAGAATTGTGCAGTTTTCTCCCTTAGTCCAGCCTAAACTATGCATTGCATAGTCTCAAGGCTCAAGGCTCCCCTTGACTGCTTGAATTGCGTAGTCACTAAGCCGTTTTCCTAGCCTTCCATCCAGTTTCGTCTCAGTCAGTGGATCAATATGCACAATCTTAGACCAGGGGGTTTTTAGACTGATGTCCTCTCATCATGAGTGAATTGTAGAAACAAGTACCTTATCATGCCATGGCTAGATGATGAAGAAGGATATGAAGGAGTGCAACATGTTGAAAAAAATTCTTGCAGTTGAGTATGCAAGTTGATCAACTAAGAGAAAACAAAGGGGCACCAGTTTGCGATCACCATTCAAGACTTGAGATCATTGAAGACCCCTTATCACCAAGCCATGTGGAGGTGAAAAGAAAAGTATTCTCAAGAAAACCTGTAGGACATAGTAGCAACAATGGCTTGACATTGCCACATCGTCAAGCAATCTATGTCAGCAGTGTCATGTCATGAGTTATCACATGCCACACCATTATGATTAATGATGTAAATTATGTTTCGAAAATGTATTGTAAAGTGGAATTCCAAAGGAAATGTATGGAATATGAAGAGTTATATGAAGTCAAATAGTCATGAGGGTAGATGAACAATCATAAGGAAGGTGGAGAATCAATTCCTCATTGTTATATATACACCCTCATTGTAAGAGCAATGAACTTTTCACCTTGGCTCCTCCGGCAAGGCATTAGGGAGACAAACTAGTTCTTTTGAGGAGCAAGGAGTGGCTCCAACGCTCCACTATTGGAGTTAGTGATGTTCATTGTATACATGTGTCTTGGAACTTTTACTTAATATAAGAAGCCCTATGGGCCAACACATTCTTCATGCATGGATTATGGATGTTCGTAATACTATTATGTGAATGTTTTTAATTCATGTTCACTTTCATCTGTGTTAAAGTAGTTGAACTATTTCGGTTATTTTGGTACTTATCATATTGAAAATGTGTTGTAATTGATATTATCATTGTCGCATCGTCGTGGATTATTCAATTGTTAGACAAATCTTCCTCGTTACATTGGTTGCAATGACCGTTGCATCTTTGTGGACTATTATGCTTGGTGTTGTAATATTTCTTCTTGTTTATGTGTGTCTCTACTAGGGTGGTACTACTACTTCTCTCTTAGAGTCTCACTTCTCCTCACCTCCGTAGTGAAAGAACTTTGACACACATATGATTGAACACTCACCAGGCACACCCCCTTGCTTTTCAAGGGCACATTTGCACTCCTCTCTCTTGTTGATAGTTAGAAACAAGGCTCTAAGATAATCAGTAACCAAGCCATATTCTGGATGGGGCTCCTATCCCAAACAGTGCAAGGTCTAATTGACACCACACATCAGGGAGACCCCTTCAATGTTGGTGCGTCCAACACCGTTAACATTTCTGGTGCTAGAAGGAGGGCAGCCAGATTTTTATGGTTGTGTTGTGGCCAGTAATAACCCCCCTTCTTATTTAGTGTTATTACTAATACCAAATAAGTGGGGACCCTTAGTCAAAAAATTTAAAAATCAATTAGTGCTTGTATTTCATTTTTTAATAAAACTTACCATCATAAACTTAGGAAAATACCCTTGAAAAATCTAAAAAAGCTTAAGTTTTATGATAAGGTAAGATAAAATCACTCCTTAAGAAATATCGCTTCACAAAAAGGATAATAGGATACCTTCTTACAAGCCGAATTCTAAGATTGCGAGATCGCGATGCGAGACTACATATTAAAAAACATATATCGCATCGCATGCCTCAAACATCACTTACGATGAAAAACATCAAACCACCGATATGCGATGACGCATATCGCAAAATTGCATTTCGCAGAAAACACATTAACAGAAAATTGTCATATGCCGCGCTCCTGCAATATTGTGATACTGCGATATTGTGATATTATGATATAGCGATATTGTGACACAGCGATCTAAGATATTGCGAAGCAAATCACAAAATCGCTTCATCGCAGATCTTTCGGGCTCGTTATTCGAGAAAGCTTTTTCCATAAACCGAGGCCTGGTTATGCGCTTTAATGCTAATTGATGAGTTAGTTGCCAGTTGTTAATGAAATATGGTTTTGTGCTTATCGAAGAGCCATTTCACGTAAGGTGGTATATTTTATATGTCTTTGGCATTTAAAGCTTTCCTGTTCCTTATCATTACTCTCACCTCACTTGTAAACTGCAGGAACGAAGAACAAAGAACTATACAAAGTAGTATACAGAATATTATGGGGAAGAAAGGCAAAGCTCCGAGCTCTAAAGACAAAGAAATGACGCCCTTGTATACAGACATTGCCTGTAACAAAAACGCTGATATTACTACTTGGAAAGGCATGTATTATCTACTTGAAGAAGAGAATCCCAAAATAATGGAGGTTACAGATACCGCAGGCTCACATGGGTCTTCTGAGGCATCTATTTCATATCTAGCTTGCTCGTTCTTGCACTGGATAGCGACGAGGCCCAAAATCCTCCCCTACACGGACATGGTTAAATGGGTACTAGACAGCGCTGACATCAAAAACAGACGATTTAAGACTCAGGGTCAAGAACTTACAGAATCATTATTTTCAAAAAATTTGAGCTTTATATTCGCTAACAAAAAGCACGCAAGAGGCCAAAAATCGCACCAAGGAAGCCCAGATCAAGAAAAGGAGGGAGTTTCTAATGCGCGATTAGCGCCTAGCAAAACTTCTTGAAAAGGAAAGCCTCTAATTGCTCAGTCACCTGTAAGCCCAGAAATTTGTAGGAAAAAAACGCTAGAGGTAAAAAAAAAGTAAAACTTGAATCCTAAAACCAATGGTAATTTTCAGAAATATATTCAAAATGGTATGTATATATGTACAGCAACTGCAAACATGCTGGAGACAGAAGGCTCAAGAAAAGGCAGAATCAATCAAAAGATTAATTAAGTTGAATTGGGATTCTTACTGGGCGTATTTGGTAAAACCACACAGCCAGTGTATGACTCTCAAATGCATCATCAATTCTGCCAAGAAGATGGCACCAGCTCTTGCTGATTTCGTTTTCGTAGGACA
This sequence comes from Pinus taeda, assembly GCA_000404065.3. Taxonomy (NCBI): domain Eukaryota; kingdom Viridiplantae; phylum Streptophyta; class Pinopsida; order Pinales; family Pinaceae; genus Pinus; species Pinus taeda. The sequence goes on along the minus strand of APFE031281624.1, from coordinate 58,725 downwards.
GTTAAAGTCTGAAGTCGGCCAGCCGACTTTTCTCAAACAAATGTTGAACGCTTGCGATTTCAAAGAACAGATACAAAAATATTTAGTTGTTAGTTTTAGATCCAATGTTAATATTAATTTTTCTTTATTTTTGCCTAAAGGACGGTCATTTAAACCATATCCTACATTTTTGTAATAAGTTATTTTTAGATTTAGTTAGTAGTATTTAAACCCTTCTCATGCATTTAAAGAAGGGTCCGTAAATTTGTCAAAAACTTGTCCTCAGAACATGCACTTTTGCACCCTCCAAGGAGGTTTTGATGAATGAATGGAACAGGATTTATTGATATCTGCATTTAATATTTGCTACTGATGTTGCAGTTTTGTACTCTTAGTGGATGTTGGATTAAGAAGAGATAAATCATTATCGCTTGAAGCTCATGAGTAGAACTAGTTATAAATGGTACTTCTATCTCTTAACTATTTATGCCTTTGTGTTAAAGTGATATTCATGTTTAGTTGTTTATATATTGATGCGTGAATGCCTGAGTTATCATTTGATACTTTTGTACGGTGATAGCTATTTATTTATGCTTAATGTATGAGTAGCTTATTATGCAATATATTTTTCACAACTGTTTCGTTTAACTTTTATACGAAGTGGATCATCTCTATTAAATTCTTTTCTCATAACAGTTGAATGATCTTTATTACCGATTATTATTTGAAATCATTTTAGATCGCATAATAGAAGGATTACACCCTGGGTTAATGTAGAATTAGATATTTATGTTTATTAGAATACAATTACATGTCATTAGATTAGAGTTAGAATTAGAGCATCTCACTTAGGAACTTTTAGAAAGGAAATATCAATTCTCAACACACACACACACACACATAAATTGGGAAACCAGTCCCATATCCCCAGCCGGACCCACTATACCAAACGGAAAAGGAGCTGCTAACCAAGGTCTGGACCGGGTGGGTATCCCCCTTGTTGTAGACCTGATTTTTGGGGTTTCAACATATTCAGCGCTAGAAGGAGGGCCCCGAACTGTGAATGGCAAGTAAGTCTAAATCTAAATACCATTCTGAAAGTAAATCACCCTCACCATCTCCTCCGACTTCTCCATCGCATTTAGAATCTTTAAATCCAGAGCCAGAAGTCGAAAGAACAATAGTCGTTGCTACAAACCCTGACATTTCAGAACAATCTACTATTGAACCTCCTGAAGTTGAATCTTTGATTCACAAACTTCGGCAATTTTCTATATCTCCTCAAAGATCTAATAAATCTCAAGGCAGCGTGACTTTGCAATATAACCCTGCTCATCCTCTTACCAGATTAAAGAGCGAAAAGTTTGGTGTTCAGCCAACCGAGTTACCTCTACCTACAAGGAAGAGAGCAAGGAAATCACCTAAAGGGTCCGATAGCGAGACTCTTTCATCATCATCCATCTCAACTTCTCCACCGCGAAGTCAACCATCCACTCCTCCACTTCAGATCATTGTCCACCAGTCCATTGGTACTTCCACATCTCCTTCTCAATCATCTAGAGTCGTAATATCCTCACCTTCACAACCGCAGGGATCATCTTCTACACTTTCCTTTGTTAGTAGGTCAACGATGGCCCAATCTCCATGGAATAACCTAGGGGCAGTCTTAATGCCTGCGCCCTTGAGTCAGATAGTGGCCCATCCTGAAAAATGGCTACCTAATTTTAATCCTGAAGCGGGCATGCTAGTGGAAGAACATATAAATAACTTTATGCTATCCATAAATCTCAATGGAGTTACCAATGAAGATGCTGTCGTCCGACTTTTTCCTTATACTCTGCAAGGAACAGCCGGATCATGGTATTTTTCATTACCGTCTGGATCTATCACTAGTTGGGATATCTTCCAAGAACAATTCCTCACTAAGTTTGGTGATGATAGGTCTACGGAAACATTGATCAACGACCTGTCTAACCTTAGGGTCGAGTCAAAAGAACCTATCAAAGATTTTAATTCACGTTTCAATAAACTGTTAAATAAAATTCCTACTGCTTCCAAGCCTAGCGAAGAAGTTCGAAGTGAATGGTACATCTCTGCTTTACCATCAAACATAGCGATCTTCGTTGATAGGGCTAACAAAACAACTTTACCAGACAATATGAAGGAAGCAATAGCAGTAGAGAAATGTATCATAGTCCTAGAAAAGAAAAACGCAAATCCAAGAGGGTTACTTTCAAGGAAGATCCCAAGAAAAAACAATCGAAAGATCCATTCGATTTAGAAGGATTACAAAAAGTTTTGAAAACCATGTCTAACGAGATGGTCGACATTAAGAAACAAGTGGCAGAAACTTCTTCCAAAAAGCCGTACAAGCCTTATAAAAGAAACCCTTCGACCGATTCAAAGCCCCAAAATGCTATCACAAGTGCTGAATCCAAAGAAGAAGAAGAGGAAATCGCTACTGAAGAACATACCGATGAAGAAGAAGTTGTAGAGTTACAAGGTATGTGGGATTTCATCCTCCTAGATGAAAAGGATCAAGAGGCATCCCTGGTTAGTACTCAAAGTAGAAATCAACTCGATCCTCCTCAACCTACCCCTAATCCAAAGAGCGCAAGCTCGATGACTAAGGATAAAGTCACAGCCAAGAAAACGACACCGAAAGCGACTCAAACTAGCCCAGTCCAAAAACATTCATCAACTCCATCTAAAACGCTCATCGTTTCGGATGAAATGGAGTATAATATCATAGAAGACATGAAAAAGACTAGGGCTAACATCACTTTTTACGAATTGAGCAAGTTAAAACACCAACAAAAGATACTTTTGAAAGAATTACATGTTGTACCAGTTGTACCTTTGCCTGCCACTGTAATCTCTCAAACTTCCCATGACATGGGAAGACCTCCAACTAATGTGATTAATAAAGTTGATCCAAACGATATCACTTTAATTGGAGGAAGGTCGAGATCCCATACTCCCCCATTTCTTCTTATGAAATTTTCAATAAAAATTTGCATAATTGCTTAGTGGATTCGGGAGCTTCATCGAATATTTTACCAAAGTCAACCTATGCAAAGTTGAATGTTCAACGGCAAAAATCCATTGTGCGCATTGTTCAGCTAGATCAATCGCAAGTTGAAGTGATCGGTGAATTAAATCAGGTTACCATAAGGCTGTCATCCAACCCAAAGGTGTGTCAAGTTATCGACATTTTAGTTGCTAATATTCCAGAATTTTATGGCTTAATTCTTAGCAGAGATCGGTCAGAAAAACTTCATGGATACTTTGCAACTGACTGGTCGCACATGTGGCTCCCTTACAATGGTAAACCAAATCAAATAAAAGTTGAGTGAGAAAAACATTAGAAATACATAGTGACGGAACTGGAGGGAGAGAATGAACCGGTAGCATACAGCAATAACATCATTGGCAACTACTCAGTAGATTCTTTCCTAGGAAATTTTAATGCTCATACTTCACCTTACTTAGAACATTCTATTTTATCTCAAGTAGAAAATTTCTCTCAAACAGATAGTTCTAAATGTATTAATTTTATAGATAGTCCTGTAAATAAATCTTTATTCTGGAAGTTATTTTTTGACGGTTCTAAGTCTAACGAAGGAGCAGAAGCAGGATGTGTGTTAATCAGCCCAGAGGGAAATAAAACTATGCTAACTTGTAGACTCGAATTCGATTGCACCAATAATACCGTAGAATACAAGGCTTTAGTCCAAGGGTTATACAAAGCAATCGGATTAGACATCAAATATCTTCAAGTTTTCGGAGATTCTGAAATTGTAATCAGACAGGTACGTAATACTATACATTGTTTATTAGGTCATTTAAAACATTACCAATGTTTAGTTCAAGATTTGACTGAACACTTCATAGCATTTAATATTTCATCAATTCCTAGACTCCAGAATGCTAGTGCAGACCTCTTAGCTAACGTAGCTTCCAAGCTCATTCCTTCAGAAGACTTTAGCCCTGTTCGATTTTCAATTGAATTAATCTTTAGACCATCTATTCCTGATAACATTACCAATTGGAGGATTTTCAACGATGATCCTGATATCATGAGTTTCCTCACATCTGAAGGATCCTACACCAATCAAATAATTGACGAGGACCAACATGACAGACAATTGCAACAAGATAGCACTAACAATGCTATACCTAAGTCGGTAGTCAAGTTAGAAGACCTTTATGATTTGAAAGATCGATTCAAAAGATATACCAATTCAAAACTCCAAAGTTCAACTTTGAACTATGAATTAGTAAATCTAGGAACTGATACCAAACCACAGAATATCAACTTGGGCCTTGGCCTAGCTCCTAAAGAAAAATTAGCATATATTCGTCTCTTGAGACAATTCAAAAGTGTCTTTGCTTGGAATTATGATCAACTCAAAACTTATGACACTTCTATCATCCAGCATACTATCCCAATGATAGAGGATGAAAAACCTGTCCAACAAAAGTTGAGAAAGATCCATCCCAATCTAGAAAACCAGATCAAATCTGAACTCAATAAGTTATTGAAAGCCAAAATATTTTTTCCCATTCGACATTCCAAATGGGTTTCCAATATGGTTCCCGTTAGAAAGAAAAACGGAGACATCAAAATTTGCATTGACTTTTGAAATCTTAACAAAGCCTGCCAAAAGGATAATTTTCCTTTGCCTCCCATGGAGCAAACACTACAGGCAGTCGCGGGATCAAAGTTAATGTCATTCTTGGATGGATTCTCAGGATACAACCAAGTGTTGGTACATCCCAATGATCAATTAAAAACCACATTCAGAACCAAATGGGGAACTTACGCATATCAAAAGATGCCCTTTGGTCTAATCAACGCTGGTGCCACATTTCAGAGAGCCATGGACATCGCATTCAAGGGATTAGTTAACAAATCAATGGTAATCTATTTGGATGATATAACTGTATATTCCAAGAAACGAAGCAACCATCTTAGAGATTTAAAACAAATCTTCCAACGTTGTCAAATGTATGGAATTTCACTTAACCCGAAAAAATCATTTTTCGCATTAAGTGAAGGAAAACTTCTTGGATTCATAGTGTCAAAATCTGGAATTCATATTGATCCTGACAGAATCAAGGAGATTTCTGAAATACCCCTACCTCACAACAAGAAAGCCATGCAATTTTTCCTTGGCCAGATTAATTTTGTAAAGAGATTTGTTCCAGATTTTTCAAGAATCGTGTCTCCTTTACAAGCAATGATTAAAAAGAACTCAAACTTTAAATGGGGCCAAGACGAAAATGAGGCATTCAATCTGATCAAACAAGCCATTATTAATGCTCCATCTTTAGCAACACCAAATTTTTCCAATCCTTTTATCTTATATACATTTGCCTCTGATAGATCATATGCTGCGATACTCACTCAAGTCACTCAAGACAAGGCAGAAGCTCCAATTGCTTTTTTCAATTCCAATTTACAGGGGGCTGAGTTAAATTATTCAGATGTGGAGAAACAAGCTTACGTTGTTTTCAAATAAATTAAATATTTCAGACCCTTTTTACTCAAAACCCATACAAAAATCATAGTACCGTTTCCAGCGGGAAGAAATCTTTTAGTACAGAAAGATGTGGGTGAGAAAAGAGCCAATTGGGTTACTGCCTTACAAGAATATGATGTAGAAATCAAACCAGCAAGTATTTTAAAAGGTCAAGGCTTTTGCAAAATGCTGGCTGGAGCATCGCTTATTTCCGAAACACCATCTGCAGAGATACAAATGTACGAGGTAAGCCTAAATGATGTTGAGTCATTATACGCTGATATCATTTTTTATCTAAAGAATGGACATGCTCCTTCAAACCTCGATCATACCAAGAAAAGAGCTCTATGTTTGAAAGCCAAACAATATCAGCTCGTGAACGATGTTCTTTTTAGAATAAATTATGATTTTGTTCTCCTTAGATGTCTTGAGAAATCTGAAGCTAAAAAAGTCTTGCAGGAACTCCACAATGGGCTAGTAGGCAGACACTATGCTGGAGACACTACTGCACATAAAATCTCACGCGCCGGCTATTACTAGCCCACATTATTCAAAGACTCGCATAACTACGTGAGGAAATGTCAAATTTTTCAAACCGCTGCTGGGAGACAAAAGAAACCATCTTTGCCGCTACAACCAGTCAACATTGAGCGGCCTTTTGATTAGTGGGGATTGGACATAATAGGTGAGATCGTTCCTCACTCTTCTAAACAGCATAGATATATCCTTAGAGCAATAGATTACTTTACTAAATGAGTAGAAGCAGTTCCACTCAAGACGGCTAATGCTGAACATATCATCGAGTTCATAGATCATTTCATAATCACTAGGTTTGGGTTGCCTTCTGCTCTAATGTTTGATAGTGCATCATATTTTTCTGGTAATGCGATGACTGAATTTGCACTCAAAAGGGGTTTCAAACTTAAATACTTTGCCAATTACTACCCACAGTGGAATGGGTTAGCTGAATCTACAAATAAAAACTTAATCATAATTATTAAGCGAACCATTGACCAAAATCACAAAAATTGGCACAAGCTTTTAATATATGCTTTATGGGCAGATTGAATAACGCAGAAAGCTTCCATCGGCACTTCTCCCTTTAATTTAGTTTATGGGAAAGAAGTGGTTATTCCAACTCATTTAGCAATTCCCTCTTTGGCCTTAGTTCAATATATTGATGAAGCACCAACTTCTTCCTTACAACTAAGGAAGCTGGAAATAATTAAGTTAGAAGAACAACTAGAATAGGCCAAAATAACTCACGCTCATCATCAAGCATTAGTAAAAGCCTCTTTTGATTCAAACATGATATCCAGAAAAGACTTTTAGATGGGAGATCTAGTTTTAAAATGGGACAAGGCTCATGAGGAAAAAGGGAAACATACAAAATTTCAACGAATGTGGCTTGGTCCTTTCCAAATCATAGAAGTCATAGGTCCGTCCACTTTTATGTTACAGGATTTAGCAGGAAAAAGAGATTCTTTGCCTGTTAACGGACATATCCTCAAAAAATATTCTCCATAGGAGATCATTCTTCTATTTTGTAGATTAGTTTTTATTTCCATAATAAAACCAGTTGTAAATGGTTGCATTTGGGATTTACGAAAAAGACACAAACTCTCTTTTAGATTTTGTTTTTTCACTTTTATAAATAATTTTTTTTAGAAAATTGATCGTTATTATTGAAAGATACAGCTAAAGGTTCTAGGCCTAAAAATGATACTAGTTTCAATTTTGTAAATTTTGATGAAAAGTGACCTTTAGTGGGAAATTGTTTTATATCAGTCCAACAAAAGGTATCAATAACAAAACGAAGATTCTCTGTAGAAAAGCTCTTTCCAAAAACTCTACCATTGTCGTTCAGAGCTATCTTAAGGAAACAATGACTTCCTCCCCACCGAGGAAACTACAACGTTCAGAGAACAATCCAAGATACACTTTAACTTAAAGAATAAGAGGTCTCATCACGAGCCGGCTTATCATGATCATAGATATTATAGCTTGCTGACTTTGCCAATACTGCATACCACAACAGGGCAATGTGTTGGGTCCCTATAATACTAGTGATTACCCCATTACTATTGTAGTTATACCCCTTATTAATATTGTTGTGCCCCTATTTCCCCCATATTGTTATTAC
>APFE031281624.1:32000-42121 GCA_000404065.3 Pinus taeda | reverse complement strand
CATTAGATTAGAGTTAGAATTAGAGCATCTCACTTAGGAACTTTTAGAAAGGAAATATCAATTCTCAACACACACACACATAAATTGGGAAACTGGTCCCATATCCCCAGTCGGACCCACTACACCAAACGGAAAAGGAGCTGCTAACCAAGGTCCGGACCGAGTGGGTATCCCCCTTGTTGTAGACCCGATTTTCGGGGTTTCAACAGGTTGATAACCTCACCAACCCCAATCTTACTTCCTCTAGTCAAGGCAGCAACATTCCCAGCACCTCCCCTGCGCACATTCTTGAAGTTGGTAATTCTTCTCAGCTCGAAACTGTACAATCTTATGAAGTCTCTTACGACCAGATCTAGGCCATCCTCCCCATCACCTAAAAGTTTGCAAGATTTATTGGATTGATACCCGGAGTTGATAATCTTCCATATTTTCCACCCCCACCGAGATAGCGGTCTCGACAATTGAAGATTTGGTTCTTGCCACCGTTGAAGAGTTACCAGATTTTGAAGAAAACGCAGAAAAACTGAAACAACCTCCAACCTTCATTGGTGGTGACGGTGATAACGTGGTTCTCTTTGACGATACTTGTTGCGGGTTATGCAGTGAAGAAGAAGAAGAAAACCAATCAGATTCTGATGAAGAATTGGAAAACAATGATGAAGACATTGAAGACCAAGATCTGGACTAGATGACTTAGGGCCCACTTGCACTGTCGGGTGTGTTACACAAAATGTTGAGTTACTCAAAGAAGCTACTAACGAAGTATGACCCTGACAAAATAAATAAAGAGGAGGACCATATAAACTACTTCTACCTACATCTGCAAACACTTGAGGTATGTTATGATGATGTTGCATGTAGAATGTTTTTGTGTGCCTTAGATAACAGAGAAAATGTATGGTATCATAGCCTTACTCCAAACTCGATCCAAAATTGGAGGGGTTTTAAGAAATTATTTCTTGAGAAATTCCCTAATGATGAAACCCTCTCCATGCTTTTGAAAGAGCTAGGCAATCTCAAGATGGAGTAGAAATAAAAGGTGAAATATTTCAATCAAAGGTTTAACCATATCTTGAACATATTTCCACCAAACACAAAACCTCATGAATCCATTGCAATTGACTATTTCACATCTACCTTACCATCAAGCATTGTGCAATTCGTGAAAAGAACTGCAAAAACAACTTTGGTTGAAGCTTTTGAAGAGGTGATCACATTTGAAAAGGACTTGCGTGTGATTGGATTCATCGCAGATGACGAATCAATAAAGGACTCCAAAGACATGGGGAAAAGGTCTCAGGCCTCTGTAAGAAAGGCCAAAGAAAAGGAAGTAATTGATCTTGAGAGCTTGACCCACACTGTCAAGTCTTTGTCTAATGAGTTGGCAAAATTGAAACAAAGGTCAAGAGAGACCATCGTGAGCAATAGGCTCCCAAATTCAACCTTCTGAGAAGGACTTCCAACTCAGGCAACAACAACAACCAGCCAACCACATCTACACAAAGTTCAAATGTTGTACTGAATATCGAGAGTATGGGCATGGATCAATATTGTTCATTTCATCAAGAATACCATTCATAAAAAACATTCCCATAGTGGAACCACAACATCAACACTTTGGTTGTGCATTTTATTGACACACTACTTACCAATGAGCGAATTGAGCCCATGGAAGAAAAAGCATAAACTACTACGATCGACAAGACCCCAAGCATGGGGCATGTGGTGAACACATTAAGTTGTGTACTCACAACTCGAAAGAGCAATGCCAAAAAGCAACCATTGAGTAATGACCCAACCTAGAAGAAGACCACTCAGTATAACTTCAAAAGCCAGGGGTCGACTCCCACAGAAGAGCTGACGAAGAAAAAATTGAAAGAACATTTGTTGAGGAAGATCAGTATGCCCATCAACGCAATGTAGAACACTCAGAACAAGTTTGGAAATGAGGTTACAACGAAAAGTACTTCCACAAGCAACAAAAGTAAGCCCATCACTCCGGAATACAAGAATTACTTTTTTATTTGTTTGTTAGGTAATGTGAGCCCTGAGATGATTGGTACAGCTAACCTATGGCTTGAGTAATGGTGGCACAGGGGCATCTAAGCTGTCAAAATCACCTGGGGGTCACACCTAGCTTGGGCCATACCAACCCTTAGCATGGCTATATTTTGGCCCACAAAGTTTCGAACCAACGAACTTTTCACCATGGAGTGCTTTAATAGAACACTCTATTATCATCTATTCTACGCCCCATGGGCAATAACAATAATTACTTTAAAAAACAATAAATACAATCATATAAGATCCAACATATACAATAAAAATAAATAAAAGCACAAAAATGCAATTATTATTATTTTTAAATAAAAAATAAATATTATTAAAAAAATACAAACAAATTCATGAGTTTGGAATGGGGATGAGTGGGAATAGGGTTTGATGTCAAGTTGGGGAGGGACATGATGTCAAGTATCACCCATACACCTTTAAATTCATGAACTTGCATCTCTCTTGCTACTTAACGGAGTGGACAAAAATTCATGAGTTTGGATTAGGAGGAAGATATTGTTGGGCTCACCTTCCCCCACTTGTCCCTATTAGATTCATGAGTTTTATCCTCTTTAATGCTCATTTGAGCGATGAGAAGGGAAGAAAATTCATTATCATTGACATCACACTGCCCTCTCATGCCAATTCAAAAATAATTTTGTTTTATTTACTCTCTCTTTTGCCTCCTCCCAACCCCTCGAAATCATGGATTTATTTGTTTATATTTATATTTCCAAAAATAAAATTTTAACAAATTTTATCAAAGATTTACAAAATTACATGAGCATAATACCACCAAGGATATTTCCATCATCTCTATTAGGTCAAAAACTATAAAGACCAAGAAATTTAAGTCTACAACACAATTAATTGATAACCATATCAATAATCACTCAAAAGCTACACAAATTTATCACATTGATTACAATTCAAGGGGTCCCACTCCCTGCCTTTAATGAACATGGTCTAGAATATATTATCGCCATCATTCCAAAGCATAAAAATTTCATAAACTAGCATTTACTCCTTGAAGCATTTCAAAAATTCAAGGATTATCATTGCAGAATGTCTTTAGAATAAATAGAATCCTAAAGGCATGATTCATGATAATAAGTAAATGTATATCCTTGTTGGGATTCTTTGATCTCTTAATGTTCTTCTTACATGTGTGTATTAATTGCATATTCTATCATTTTAATAAATTCATTAAAATACTAAGTTTTTTGTTTCTCATTTTTATTTATTTTTCAGTTTTCCAAAAAATAAAAGACCAATATCATGACAAGATATTGTTGTAATAGTCTCTTCTAGCTCTAGATCTTGCGACAATTCCACTTATTCATCTTCATAGTATATGTAGAGTAATTTCTTTTCACTGTGTTTGTGCCTCTTATTATACTTGTTGTCATAGTTGAAACATAGTCTCTTTGCTCTTCTTTCATCAATTTGTTGAGGTGTCAACCTTCTCGATTTAGGAGAGAGAGCATGATTCTCTCTATAGTTATTAGTGACCAATTTTCTAGTATCCATAATTTTACTTTCACTTTTCTTTGCTAGATTAAAAGCATGATCTAGATATTTAGGTTCAAAGAGATGCACCTCACATTGGATGCTTTCCTTTAAAGTTCTCGTAAATAGATCTAAAAAATTATCCTCTGAAATGTTCTTCACCTTGAGACAAAATTTTTGGAAGTGTTGAATGTTCTCGGTAATTAGACCTCTTTATTAAAGATTTACCAATTGACTAAAGACTGCATCGCTCTTAATATCCCCATAATGTGCTATCAATTCCTCTATAGAAATGGATCAATATATGATAGAATATTTTTTTGTTTCACAAAACCATTCACACCATACATGTTAATCTTGTTCTAAAAGCATGGATGCAATATTTACCTTTTGTAAGGTTGTCACTTGGTGTAGATCAAAGTGTTGCTCCATTTGGAATATCCATGTTATAGGATCGTTACCATCAAAATTCCTCATATTGATGTTCAAATTTTAGTAGTTCCTTAGTGATGACTCAAAAAACTACTAATTTGGACCTTGGATTAAAAATGTGTAGTTCTTTGATCCCATATTTGTGCTTTCTGATTGTGATAAAATATTCCCAATATGTGATTGAGTCTCAACACCATGTTTTTCCTTATGTTCATGATTTATTTGGATCTTTGTATCCCTTTTTGGAAGATCTTTTAATAGAATGGTTTGTAATTCTTTTGTTTCTTCCTTTATGAATTTTTGTATATCTTTCTTAACATTTTGCAATTCTTCCTTATTTTCATTCATTTTTTCTTTCATGTCATCCATCATTTCTCTTTTAAGGTTTTCCTAGTAACCTAATAAATCCACCTTTTTCAACATACTATCATCCATTTTATTAAGTTTCTTCTCTAATTGGGAGAACCTAAATTATAAGTCTTCACTTTCTTCGTGAGTCCTCGATGAGACTTTAGGAGGTTTAATTGGTGTAGTAGCTTTCTTTGGAAGCGTAATAATAATACTCCTCGTTATCACAAAAAAATGGATATTGTAATCAAAAGTTATGTCACTTATAAATTATGTACCTTTAAAACCTTAATGTGGAGAATATCTAAATGAATATATCTGAGATTTGAGCCCTTTCATATTTTAAATTTTGGCTTGTAATTCTATGATATGTCTTCTCTACAATTCCACAGGTTTGACCAGAATTTGATGTGCCAAGTGAAAGTTATGGTAACTGTCCCAAAATTTGTTTTTTTTTTGTCTCTTACTAAGAGAAAACCTATATGGCATGACACTTGTCCAATTATTCAAATCTATTTTGATTTTTTTTTACCTGGGGTACTTCATTGTGTCCCCTTAGATATCTCAAAATTTCACAATCATGTCCTAGCAAAAAAGTATAGTGAAAATGCCATGATTATTTGTTTAAGATTGATTTTAGGACCATTCACAAACCATAACTTCCATATACTATATCTCAAAAACTACAGTGAACCGAAATCCAAATTTTTTACTAGACATACCTTGCAATTCATTATAAATATGCTCAAAAGTGTACAATTTGAACCATCCTAGAAAGAACAACTATAGTGAAAATGTCGTGATGACTTATTTGAAATATATTTCGAGACTACTCACAAACCTTGACTTCCTTTACATATATCTTAGAAAGCACAGTGAACCAAAATTTGAAAATTTAACCAAATGTTCCTTGAGATCTCTCCACAATAAGTCAAAATTTCACCATTTAAAACATTCTAGAATTTTTTTTATAGAAAAAATGTCATGATGAATTGTTTAAAGAAGTAAAACCCTAGGTTCATATGCTCTGATACCAAATGTGGTGAATCTTGCCCCTTAGAAATGATTAGAAACCACTAATAATAGTCCACTTAGACGGAGAAACCTACTTTTAAATGAATACAATGTATAAGACAATATTATATGATCATAGTACTAGGTCTCCTTAGTATATATAGGAGATAAAGGGTACAATTATACTAAATGGTAGAATGAAAGAGTCTGGCTTACATAACGATATAACAATATAAATGTAATCACTCAATATCTAAGAATTAATAAGGGGTTTTAAGGTTATTATGGGGTTTATATAGGGATTAACACACGAGTCGCTAAAAACCTGTAAATCGAGGGTTCCTTCATGAACAACTATAAGCTTTATCTTTAACGTTAAGGATCCCTTGGCATCTATCCTCAACCTATTTGATACAAATAAGATATGTTATGGAAAAAAATCATTATCAATGTCTAAAATTTTGCAAGTAGTTACTTATTTCTTTGATTTTCTTACCTAGCAAATTGGCTATTGAGCTACCCCTCAATTATGTTGTTATTTCTCCACTATCTTAATATTCAAGGAAAGTAACTCCACAAAATCATTTGTAACCCCTCCTAGCCTAGCCTTGAATTAAATAAACAAAAAAAAACCGAGCTTCACAAAAGAACAATAACTCCCCAACTCCACATAATAACGGGGTTCCTTGGCATGCCCCATAAAAATTGCCTACTCCACATAACAATGGGGTTCCCTGGCATGCCCCATAAAAAATGCCTATGTCTAGGATTTGTCCAAATGAAAAGTTTAATTTACTTATTAGTGGAGAACATGGGAGAGGACTTGAAACCAACAAGGATATATCTAGTCAGTGTGGCACATTGGAAAGAGGGAATTTTCCTTTCATAAAAAATAATAGCATTTCTAGTCAAAAAATATCCCTCGAGTTACTATGATATGGAGAAACCTAAATTCTATTAGTTATTGGTTGATTGCTAAAATTTGACACAATAAATATCGCATTTCCATGTCACCCTTCTTTAATCCCTATTATAGTTTCCATATCAAGTAATACCTACTTTGTATAGCAATAAGAGATTAAAAGATGGCCAACTATTTTATTTGTCTCTTGGCATAAAGATCATTTGCTTGACCCATGTCTATTCCTTTTTTATTAGACTTCTCGAGTAAGATCCTTGTTCATAAGTCCCAACCATATGAAGATTCAGAGTCTGAGGGGAGCACCAATCACCCATAATTATTTCCACTTCCATCAAATTTCTTCATACCTCACATTAGCAAGCATGGCTCACGCATGGCTCTATATCCTAACTCAAGGGTACATAATCCCAAAATTATATTTTTATACCTTCATCCTTTATTATTTCATTGCTTGACTTTAAATTTTGTAAGTAGGCATCATAGAGTTCACTTTCTATTGCATTGAACCTTAATCAATTTTCAAATTCCACTCTTGAGACCATATTGTGGTTAGTTGAAAGTAGTTTTCCTAAGCTAGATTGTATATGCCCCTTTCTTGGAGGGAATCGATCAATCATCCCCTTAGGGAGCTTATATTCCTCCCCAAAACGATCCTATGAATTTCTTCCAACTCTTACCTTTACTCCCTTCCCCACTTTTCAATCTAGTTGATTCCTAACTAGTGGGAAAGCTAAGACTATGAACTATTGATTCATTGTTTGATGGATTTATGATCCACTTCTCAATTGTGGCAAAGCTCAATATATTTTTATATAATGATCTGGCTCCACACTCCCTTATTTGTGATTAGCCTCCAAAATTCCTTGGCTCTTAAGGCCTTCCCAAAATGATGAATATTCTTAAGCACCAAATCATTGAATTATTCAAGCTTTGTAACAATCTTCCATTTAACAATGGAGATACTCTTAATCTTATTATTTCTATACCATAGAAACCATAAAAGAAAAAAATAAAAATAAAAATAAAAAATTATTATTTTCTCCAAGACTCCCTTCAAGATAAAGGCCAAAGCAAACCAATAGATTAGAATGCCATCTCACATTGACTTGACTAGAAATCCATCTATTTTACCAAAAAATGTTTCCTTTCTACCTTAGCTATCAATCATTTGCAATTGTGAATTCCACAGTCATTTGGTTTTATATAGAAGAACATGTACTTAATGCTCGATTGAAAGTCCTCTTGTCTGTAAATCTTCTACCATGGTGAAGGAGATAAAGGATTTATGAACATTGACTTCCATCCCTATGGTAACACAATAAAGATATGAAATTTCCTTTAACTAAGAGGCATCTCTTCTAAAACCATCACAAAATAAAAGCACATCATTGATAAAAAAACAAATGAGTCAAGTAAATGGATCCACCTAATGTTATACCTTTTACTACCCCTTCTTCTTTTTTTGTTACAGAAGGGCCTTGCTTGATCACTTAACCATAATTAGAAATAATGGATGTGACAAGGGGCATCCTTGTTTAAGGACTCTAGAAAGTCTTAAAAACTAAAAGTTAAATGATTAATGGGAATTGCAAAAGACATGAAGGATAGGAAATTCATTATCCAATATACAAATATTACATTAAAACCAATATATATTAGCGTGAGTTGCACATCCAACTCACTTGATCATGAGTTTTGATAGTGTGCATAATTTCTTAAGCAACATCTATTGCATTATAAATTTGTTTACCATGTAGTAAACCAAGCTACTCACTAGATATTGATTTTGAGGGTAGCTGTTTAATCCTTAAAGCAATTATTTTATAAATATAGTGACACATGGATATGGGCCTAAAATCATCAAAGGGTTTATGGTTACTCTCTTGGGAATTATTACTTTGATATAGAATTAAAGTTTGTTAACACTTTTCTCTGAAGGTCTCAACTTCTCCATGATTGAGAGGAGTTTGCCTTCTATAAACTCATAACATCTTGGGAAAACCTCATTTGTCCACTTGTCAATCCCTATGCCCCTATCTTTTTGAAAATTATGCAATACCAGGTCAATCTCCTACTTAAATGTCACTTACATAAGATTCCCATTATCCTCCTTAGTTACAAAGTTGGCAAGAAGAGGTTATTTTAACAATCTATGAGATGGTAACTTTTTCCTCCTCTTTATAACTATCCTCAAAGCGATTTGCTCCAAGTATAACAATGTCTTTGAAATCGTTAGCCATTGACACATCCTCTCTTTGAATGCCATATATAATATTGATTTTCCTTTTATGATTTGCAAGATCATGGAATTACGTTGAGTTATTGACCCCTTTAGCTAGCCATGTGCTAAACTATCAGGCCTCTATTGTGATTTTTTATGTGCTGGAATCATCCTCTTTTAATTTTCTATATCCTTCAAGAAAATAAATTTCAATGCCTTAGTAAGGCGCCCATCCACATCATTAGAGGGAAAAAGAATTATGATTGAACTTTCAATTTCAACTAATTCTTGATTTTCCTTTTAAAACTTCTCATGTGTCACTCACTCTATGCTCTCTTAATATTCTTGAGATTATATGTAAATTGGATATTGGTTGATTCCCCAAGGGAAACATCACAAGGCTTCTGCATGATGTTCACCAAGTTGATAAAGCCATCATTTTTCCTTTTTATAAGTTGATTTGAATTTCCTCAAAATAATAGATTGCATCATTCCATCCATCATAGATGATCCGAATTGGATCCATCAAAGACTGGCAAAGAACCATGATTGTATCAGGTCGAGACGAATCTCTAAAAATTCCAAAAACAGCGATCAAAATCACCCTGAACCAGTGGCAATGGCAGCCAACGTGGAACGATGAGGACCTCGGTCAAAAGCACGCTGACCGAGGCCCATGGAGACTATGCAGGAGGTCAAAGTAGCCCCTGGGAGCCCCGGATCGGGAAAAGGAGGTGATTTTTGATGCGCAATTTTAGCGCTAGGGCGAATAGGGCTGAAATGGGGGAAGCTCGAGCACTTGGACACGTGGCCACACCCTGAGCATTCATGTTGATGTCGAACAGGGAACTCCAAGCGTAGTTGTAGAAGGTGAATTGACAGAGGCGGAAGAGGAACCGAACGGGCATGGGTTCGAACGACTAAAAGCCATGAACAGTGAAACAGAATACACAGTTGAACACTGAGAGACAGAAACCAGAGAAGAAGGCAATAAAGCAACAACAGGAAGAGACAGAGGGCCGAGATGACCAGTGGCAGCATCGAGCACCAGAGCTTGAGAGATTCAAGCCATCCCATAGAGGAATCTGTCTAGATTGAGCATCACATTTGGCTCCTTCCACTGTAGAGCAGAAGGTCACAGAGCTGGTAGGTAGAAGAAGAATCTGTGTACTCCAGTGGCTTGGGGAATCCAAGAAACCACCCTACCAAGCAAACCTGCTTTAGGAGCACTCACATTGAGTCCCTGCATTGTAATTCTCTACTCAAAGACCCAATAAAATAAGGCCACCACAGAAAGCTGGACCGGAGACGTAACCCTGGAGAATAGGGTGAACTCCTTATTAAAATTGCTTATGTCTTTGTGGTTGCTTACTGTATCTCTCTGTTGTCTTTCCATTTAAATGTTTGTGTATTGGCAAACTGATCGATTTGTTGCTTAAATAACATAGAACACACACTGGCACATGAGTCTGTAATACCTTTTGTTTAATAAACCTTAAACTGGTGTCACTCATAGGGTGATTATCAGATCAAGTGGTATCAGAGCTTTAGGCTGTAAGGTTAGACAAGATTGTGTTGGTTTAGCTGTGAATGCTCACTAGATCAAAGCTCAAATTAGGAGAA
>APFE031281624.1:18533-29209 GCA_000404065.3 Pinus taeda | reverse complement strand
GACTATCACATGAAGGACTGACTCTTATATCATTGTGGGAAACTTTGCATTCCACAAACTGAGAGAGTAAAGATAATTAGGGAAGCACACACTTCTCTGATATCAGGTCACTTTGGGGTAAGTAAAACAATTTCACAGCTACAAAGGTTCTGTTATTGGCCGAGAATGAGTGAGACAGTTTCTAGATATGTAAAGGGATGTGTTATGTGTGCGAAAAGCAAGCCCAACAACAGAAAACTAGGCTTGTACACTCCATTGTCAGTTCCTTCTCACCCTTGGGAAAGCATTTCCATGGATTTTGTTGGGGGACTGCCTAAATCTAGGAAACAACATGATTATCTATATGTTGTTGTGGATAGGTTAAGAAAAATGTGTATTTTGATACCCTGTAATAAACAGATTGCAGCTGAACAAACTACAAAATTGTTCTTTGAACATGTATGGGTTCATTTTGGATTGCCCACTTCTATTGTATCTGACCGAGACACCCGATTTGTGGGGAAGTTTTGGTCAGGTCTGTGGGAACTAATGGACACCAAATTAAAGAAAAGCACAGCTTTTTATCCACAAACAGATGGCCAGACAGAAGTAGTTAACAGGACGGTGATCCAGTTACTGAGAGGATATTGCAACAAACACCATAAACTTTGGGATGAACACTTGTGTTATGTGCAGCATGCTTATAATAGAGCCAAACACTCTTCTACATAGAGATCTCCTTTTGAGACCTGTTTTGGTTTCATACCAAGGTCTCCTTTAGATTTTGTCTTTGGTAAAGATACCATGGTTGATAGACACAGTGATGTGGACAAGGCAACTAGGTTCATTGAACAGATCCAAGAGATCCACCAGGCAGTACAGGAACAGGTGGAAAGGAGCCATGCCAAGTACAAGGCTAGGCACGATAAGCATCGGATGCAGCATATTTTTCAAGTTGGAGACCAAGTCTGGCTGTATATCAGCAAGGACAGGATGCAAGATGAAGGTAAAAAGCTAAAACCTATCAGGTATGGACCCTTCAGGATACTTGAGAAGAATGGTGAAAATGCTTTTCGCCTTGATCTACCAGCTTACATGCACATCTACTCAGTCGTAAACGCAAATTGCTTGAGGTTGTTTGAACCTTCAATGATTGAGGACCCTGAAGAGTAGAGTTAATTACCTTCTGTTGATGACCTGCTACCTGAATATCTTAATGAATTATGGGAAGACATAGTGCTGGACAGGAAGGTAAGGATGACGCACAGTGGACAAGTGGAAAACCTCAGGATTGGGCTCAAAGGTTTGAAGCCAAACAGTGCGAAGTGGATTGAGATTGGACAAGTGAGAAAGTAATACCCTCACTTAGTCAATGCTTGAAAACCAACTTTTGGTGGTCCAAAATCTCTTTCAGTGGGAAGGCCATGATCCGAATTGGATCCATCAAATATTGGCAAAGAACCATGACTATATCAGGTCGGGACGAATCTCTAAAATTTCCAAAAATAACGATCAAAAGCACCCTTAACCAGTGGCAATGGCAGCCAATGTGGAACGACGAGGACCTCAGTCAAAAGCGCGCTAACTGAGGCCCATGGAGACTGTGCAGGAGGTCAAAGTAGCCCCTGGGAGCCCCAGATTGGAAAAAGGAGGTGATTTTTTATGCGCAATTTTAGCGCTAGGGCAAATAGGGCCGAAATGGGGGAAGCCCGAGCACTTGGACACGTGGCCACACCTTGAGCGTTCATGCTGACGCCAAACAGGGAACTCCAAGCGTAGCTGCAGAAGGTGAATCGATAGAGGCAGAAGAGGAACCGAACGGGCATGGGTTCGAATGACTAAAAGCCATGAACAACGAAACAAAATACACAGTTGAACACTGAGAGACAGAAACCGGAGAAGAAGGCAGTAAAGCAACAACAGGAAGAGACAGAGGGCCGAGCTAACCAGTGGCAGCATCGAGCACCAAAGCTTGAGAGATTGAAGCCATCCCATAAAGGAATCTATCTAGATCGAGCATCACATTTGGCTCCTTCCACTGTAGATAAGAAGGTCACAGAGCTGGTAGGTAGAAGAAGTGTCTGTGTACTCCAGTGGCTTGGGGAGTCCAAGAAACCACCCTGCCAAGCAAACTTGCTTCAGGAGCACTCACATTGAGTCCCTGCACTGTAATTCTCTGCTCAAAGACCCAATAAACAAGGCCACCACTGAAAGCTGGACCGGAAACGTAACCCTGGAGAATAGAGTGAACTCCTTATTAAAATTGCTTGTGTCTTTGTGGTTGCTTGATGTATTTATTTGTTGTCTTTCCATTTAAATGTCTGTGTATTGGAAAACTGATCGATCCGTTGCTTAAATAACACAGAACACACACCGGCACATGAGTCTGTAATACCTTTTTTTTAATAAACCTTAAATTGGTGTCACTCATAGGGTGATTATTAGATCAATAGATAAGCACAATACTAGACAATACACCTAATACATTCTAGTTCTTAGATCCCAATATTGATCATGGATTTTTCTTTTTCTTTTTTTCCTTTTCTCTTGTAAATGTCAATCCATTTTAAGGGGTTATTAGGAACGGATAAAGATGAGATAATGACAACATTTCCTTGAATCAGTTCCATTGTTGGAGGTTCTGATATATTCATTGTTTCCTTGTCACTATTGGAATGATCTACCTCGTGGATATGTTTGTGTCCACTCATTAATGGAACCAAAGTCACAACTAAGTCTCTTTCATTTTATGTTGAAGGATGGGCCTCCTCCGTTAAGGGATGGGAGGGCTCTACATGTGATTGATCTGAGTCTGAAGGAGTTGAATTGGCAGTAGTTGCCTTTTGTTGTTGTATGTTGTCTTGCTTGTGAGTCAACGTCTCTTGGATCCTTTTGTTCCATTTGGATATTGCAATCCATGGTTCTTTTTCTTAGCATATGGGTGGGGATAGGTATCTTGCGTAAAATGGAAAGAATTATGAATATGACTAAGCTATTAATAAGTCCTGTAACAAAAATAAATGTTCTCATAATTCATCGATTGTGAATAAATCTTATACTTCCACTTGAGAAGGATTTTATTCGACAACCCTTTACTGTGTTCAACTGCTACATATATGTGAAAAAATGTGACAATTCCTTTAACAAGCCTTTAAACATCTATTTTAATAAAGCGACCTAATAAGTTCCCCACGTCAGCTGCAATGTTTGGTTGAGTCAAATGAGTGGGAAGTTTAGGAATCCTTACATAGGCTGGAGTTGTTAGAGTCATCATGGAAAGATGATTGCAATCAAGAAACCAAGATTGAAATGAGATATGAGAATGGCCCCAAAACTAGGGACCCTAATAAAAACCTTTTGTTGGTCCTCTCAATTTTTGAAAAGTATTATAAAATAATCCTTTTGAAAAAAAAGGAGCCACTGTATTCTGAGACCAATTATGGTTCGATGGCCAAAATTCATTAAAATGACAAAATAATAGCTTGTCGTTCATAATATACAAAAATGTAGCTAGTTGCAAGATCATCCACTTTAAGAGATGGAATTTATGTTGCCTGATCCACAATGAATGTTGACCTTGCGAGGTCTTTGGGGATTATGCTGACAATGCTAGACCTACCAACATTCAAAGGGGTCTCCACAATATGCGGTCCTAATTAGACCTCACATTGTTTGGGATAGGAGCCCCATTCGGAATACGACCTAGTTGTCGTCTGCTTAAAGATTCATCTTGGCTTTAGATGTCGCAGGAGAGAGAATCACATATGTGCCTTCGAAAAGCAAGCAAGTGTGCCCAGTGAGTGTTCAGTTGCAGATGCATCAAGATTCTTCTACTATAGAGGGGAGAAAATGTGAGCCAAGAGAGGTAATAGTACCACCCTAATAAAGACACACATAAACATGAATGTTTCCTCTAACATCCAACAAAATAGTCCACAAAGACGTGACGATCATTATAACCATTACAACGCAAGCTCAATAGGATAAGCACTAAAATAACTAAATTTTTCAACTATCTTAATACTAATGAAAGAAAACATGAATCATAAACATTCACAGAATAGTTTCACAAACATTCATAATCCATGTATGAAAACGTGTTGGCCATTAGGCTTCAAATATTAAGTAAAAGTCCCAAGATGCATGAATACAACAAACATCACTTTCTCCAATAGTGGAGTGTTGGAGCCACTACTTGCTCCCCAAAAGTACTAAATTATCTCTCTTATGCTTTATGGGAGAAGCCAAGATTAAAAGTCCTTTACATCAGAAATGAGGATCTATTTATAACTTGTGGAGTGGCCTTTCATATCCTCATGACTCTTGACTTTCTTACTTCTAGTGACCTTTGGACTTCTACAACCTTTGAAGTTACAAATGACTTTTGGAATTACATATGGCTTTTGGTATTACATGTCCTTTGGAATTCCATGACTCTTGAGTTTGTGAAAATTCCTACTATGAAGGAACCCCTACTACAGCAATTCTAAATCTACTTCACCTTCTTGATTTTTAATATCAAGTTATTCCTATGAATATTGAAGAAAATTACTTCTGCAACCTACACTAATTAAATATTTGATCTTATGAAATAGAAAACAGAGCAAAGAACAAGATACATATGACACACTTATTTTTCGACACAATAGTCCCTGGAAAAACCCAATGAAGGAAAACTAGTGCAACAGCTCTGAGGGTTTATTATTATGCAGGAGAAATATCTGATCAAAAATCTAGGATTCTCATCTAGCAATCCTTTACAGAGAAATTTGAGTGAGTTTTACCTCACTTCACCTAACAGAATTTCGGTTGGTCCGGCACAAGATTGGCTAACCCCAACTATTTCTGTGTTGGCTTTGCGTCAGCCATGTGTCACCTTCTCTTCCCTCTGTATCAACTCTCCCAGCTATTCCGACAGTTCTTGGTAGTTCCAGTTGTTTCAACAGTTATGGATTCTACGTGACATGCATCTTTTTTGCTCTGTGCTGACCCTTCTGGCTTTGCGTCAGGATTGCATGGGCCCAGATTAGCCCAACGACAACTCTCCAGGCTACTACGCTGCCTCTCTGTTGGCTCTCTCCGCCTCTCTATCAATATTCTATGGAAATTCCTTCTCTCAGATTCTCACTGCCCCTCTACTGCTGAACGATCACTTAATTTCGAATTTCTTAGCTTCCTAGCCCCAAAAAATTGAACTCTTGATCAATTTTCTCTCTCTCTCTCTCTCTCTCTCTCTCTGTATTTCCAAATGAACCCCATGCCTCCATTTAATGTGTTTTCCTGTTGAGTCTTCAATGACCGAGATTAAGTCTCTAATCAATGGCTACGATTAGAACATGACTTGATCCACCTTCTAGATCATTCTCACCCATATTTTGATTTATACCCATTAATATTTTAATTTTCCTAAGTTTAGACTTAGGAACCCCATTAAAAATTTTAATTATTTTAATAAAATACAATCTTGGTGGAATTTCACCAAATGGTTTATGGCTTCTTTATAACTCATGTGCCTTAGCCTCTCCACTAATTTTCAAGTCTAGAGAACTTTTGATGCTACCAAAAATTAACACTCCCTCTTAGCGAGGAAAGTGCTCTAGCAACAATGTCCACCTACATGTTGCTCTATTTCTGAAGCACCTCCTTTCTACATTGTTGTTGCCACCAACATTGTGTTGTTTCTACTACTATATTATTGCCCATGACACTCCCACTGCCACTACTACATCTGTACTACATCTCCCTCTCAAACGCTGCATTTGCTATGATGCTAGCACTACCACTGCTAACACTACATCCGTACTACAACTCAGTTGCTGAGAGAAGCAACTAAAAAGCATCCAAAATTAATTGAAATTAAATGTGTTCAGCATAATACTATGAATGTTGGAATCTGACTGCTACTAGTCTCTAACCATCTAAATCTTTTGCGCTACTGCTGACTTTTACTCTGTGCCAACTGCATTGCTGCCAACCTTGCTCTGTGCTAATCAGTCTCTGGTCCCCAGCTACTGCAGTTGTCCTCTAAACACTCCACTGCATCATTTGATACTAAGTCCATCTCGCTACTGCTAAATCTTGGGATCTCATAGCAAGGAATTGATCCAAGAGGTAGACTCCTCAAGGATCCTGCCCACATGTAGTCCTCCCAACTACAACTCAATATCGCGCCATCTCCCTGCTGGAGATGCATGGGCACTCATGGCATACTCATCCTCGTCAATCTTTGGTGAACTAGCCTTAGGATCATGTTTCTCATCCTTATCCTTTTTATTCAAAGGACACTAGGATGCATAGTGGCCCATATTGCCACAATTGAAACATTTCACCTTTGAAATGTCCTTCTTTCACTTTGGCTTATGTTGTCCCTTTGATGCTAGAGTTGTGTTCTCCTCCTCCTCCTTCCTCTTTGTGCCATTCCCACTATTTCCACTAAGGTTGACCTTAACTAGGTCCCTCCTTAACTCCTCCTATTAAAGAGCCACCCACATCTCCTCCCATGAAGGTAGTTTTTCTTTGCCCAATATGCTTTGGAAGGAAACTTGTCATTCGTACAAGACTCCATTCATGGCTATCTTCACCATCGCAGTTGGCTGAGGAGTGGACCCCACTGCAACAATCTAGTCTCTGGTGTCCTAAAGACGCTGAAGATAGAGGTTCACCCCTTCTCCTTTTTGCATCAAAGTCCACTGCAACTTCTGCTCCAAATACATATTCTGTTGTTCGAAATAGTCTTCATACAGAGACAACAAGGCTTCCCACATCTCCTAGGTTGTATCCTTTCCCTGCAAGTGTGAGACCAAATCATCTCGAACTCATCAAGAATGAGCCCCTTTGCCTTCCCTTGCTTGCCCTTATACTTCTTCTTTTGATCATTGTCAGCAGGAACATCTACAACACTTTTGACGTAGGCCTCGAGAACATATTCCTCCAGAACAGCTTAGATTATGGTCTTCCATATGACATAGTTGGAGGCTCCATCCAACCTATCTTGATCTCTGAGCCCATGTGATGTCGTCTCACCCAATTGTCGAACTAACTCCTCTAGTCACTGCTTAGCACTGATCAGCTGCTCAACAAGTGAGAAATTTGAACTTTCTGGCAGAAAGTTCTCTAAGGAGAAAACTCCCCTTCTACGTGTCTTCGTTCTTTTCAAGCAGATCTCTGCCCCGGAAGAAATTGCGCCCTTCAAGCACTATGTCGAGGCTCTGCATCACTCCCTCTGCATCTGCAAACTCATGAATTGGAAATCATACCTCTTTGTCATCTAAATCAAAGAGAGATTTCCTTATATTTTCTTCCTAGCAAGGACTGCGTAATCCCTTCAAGGGGATTCGAATTGCTACCAAGCACAGGCTTTGGCCTCACTGCTTAGCACTGGATGTTCTCTTTCTGTTTCAAAATCAACGCTCCGATAACATGTGAAAATTCCTACTCTTAAGGAACCCCTACTGCAACAATTCTGAATCTACTTCACCTACTTGATTTTTAATATCAAGTTATTCTTCTGAATATTGAAGCAAATTACTTCTGCAACCTACACTAATTAAATATTTGATCTCATGAAACAGAAAACAGAGAAAAAAACAAGATACATAGGACACACTTATTTTTGGACACAATAGTCCCCGGAAAAACCCAATGTGGGAAAACCGATGCAGCAGCTCTAATAGTTTATTGTTATGCAAGAGAAATATCTGAATACAAATCTAGGATGCTCATCTAGCAATCCTTTACTGATAAAATATTGGCAGAAAATATGTGTGAGTTTTACCTCACTTCACCCAGCAGAATTCCAGTTGATTCGACACAAGACTGGCTAACCCATGTTATTTCTGCGTTGGCTCCGTGTCAGCTCCGTGTCACCTTCTCTGCCCTATGCATCATCTCTCCCATCTGTTCAGACAATTCCTGGCAGTTTCGGTTGTTCTGACAGTTCTGGATTATGCATGACAAACAACTTTTCTGCTCTACACTAGCCCTTTTGGCTCTGCCTCAGGACTGTGTGGGCCGAGACTGGCCCAACGTTAGCTCCCCCGTCTACTGCCTGCCTCTTTGCTGGCTCTCTCCATCTCTTTGTCAGTGTTCTTCGGAAAGTCCTCCTCTCGGATTCTCACTGCCCCTCTATTGTTGAATGATCACTTAGTTCGAATTTCTCAGCTTCCTAACCCCATAAATCGAACTCCAGATCAACTCTCTCTCTCTCTCTCTCTCTCTCTCTCTCTCTCTCTCTCTCTGTATTTCCAAATGAACCCCATGCCTCCATTTTATACTTTTCCTATTGAGTCTTCAATGATCGAGATTAAGTCTCTAGTCAACGGCTAAGATTAAAACATGACTTGATCTGCCTTCTAGATCATTCTCACCCATATTCTGATTAATACCCATTAATATTTTAATTTTCCTAAGTTTAGACTTAGGAACCCCATGAAAAAACATTAACTATTTTAATAAAATACAATCCGGGTGGAATTTCACCAAATGATTTCTGGGTTCTTTAGGACTCATGTGCCTTAGCATGTTCACCAATTTTCAAGGCTAGATCACTTCCAATGCTACCAAAAACTAACATATTTCACACATAAATCTTAGACTTCTACTTGTTTGTCCTTTTACAATGATTACAACATTACATCTTGACTTCCATATCATCATATGATGAAACTAGACATGTCACTATCTTGGATGATTAGGACTGAAAGTGATTGATGACATGGATCTACTTTAGTGGTGGCATAGCTGCAACTGTGTATGTTCTTTCCTCATCTTATGATCATAGCACTTCCACCCTCCAAAAGGTCTTCAATATTGGAGTCTTTAGGGTGCTTTGATCATCAAGTTTCAGGTGTGTTCTTGGTTCTTTTCATGCTTCATTTCGTTATCCTATTTGCCTGATCTTCCTTGTGTGTGCTTGACATGAGGTCCTTGGAATACCTATTTCTACAATCACTCATATTGAGAAACTATTAGTATGAAAATCTCCTACTCTACCATGTTTTATGCATATTTTCCTATTTATGCCCTTTTGATGCGCTTAAAATAGTCAAAGAAACTTGAGGGAGCAATGACGCACTCTAAAAGGTTGAATTATTAGGAAGGAGGAGCTTTGAGGCATTGACATGTGCTCATGCACCCAAAGGAATAAAACAACCAAGACAGGGTGCATGTCACAAGTCCGAAGGACGAAGGGGAAGGCTTCGGGCTTCCCAAGTGCGTTTTGCACTCAAGGGAGAGAGGGAGGTTATAGAGAACAGTACCTAAGGCTAAAGGTTGAGGCTTCATGCCTTTGGGGTGCACTCATGCACTCAATAGGCCTTTTATGAAACCAATGTAGGTTTTAACCCCGTACAGAAATTACCTGCATACGAATGCTAAAACACAAAAAATAAACAATGCGAGAGCATAAGACATAAAACACATATACACAGAGATTTTCCCCTTGATCCCAAAACCGAGACTACCAGCTTGATTTTTCATTATGTTCCTTCCAATGTTACAATACATATTTATACATGCCGAAGCATCCAACACCATGGATCGAAAACCATCGCATCCAAAACCATGTGCAAAAATCATGCACAAAACCATAGGTAGGTCCACCCAACCTAAGATAGGGTCCAAAACCAAAATTTTCTGGGGCGCTGCCCCAGACCCCATAGAGTGGGGTTACCTGCACCCCTAAAACCCCTTGTGACTCCCCCCACTACACAATCGGCACAATAAAGGGGGGGCTTTGCCCTCCTTCTAACCCCCCAATTAACTACGTGGGCTAGTCGTGGAAAGAATATAACACACCCCAAAAACTAGCTCACAAAAAGATACAAAAGAGAGATAAACACCTTATAATTCAACCTCTTCGAGGGGGCAACCTCCTTTAGATTACACAAATGAACAATTCTTGGATGATACAAATGACAAGGCCTCCTTTCCATATATAGGAGTCTAAGGGGTCATAATATAATCAGAGCCGACATAACAATAAGAATGTGAGGGCACAACAATAAAAATAGTGGGCTTCTATGGGTCACAATAATAACAATATGGGTACTACATGGGCACAACAATATAATAAGGGGATTGCACTAATAACAATAAGGGGTTACAATAGTAGTATAGGGACCTAACATGCCCCCCTCCTTCAAAAAGAGTTGTCCTCAACACTTGAGTAGTTCTAGATGTTTTTGTATAAAATTATCATCCTTTCATGTGGAATCTTCACTGGGTAAGTTCTTCCACTTGATGAGATACTCTGAAATTGATTGATTTCGTAGCTGTCGATTTCTTGGTTCTGTGACTACTTCAGGTTTCAATATGATTTTTCCTTGCTTGTTGAGTTCTCGCAATATTGTTTGAACTGGGATCTTCTGCAACTTTTGAATGAGTTCCCACCCTGCTTCATCATTCTTCCATTCATCCCTTGCTTCATTTATCGAATTTGGTTGGATAATTATGCCAACCTTTAGCATTTCGGCAACCATACGTTCAATTTCACTCCTTTGGACATATATGGATATTTGTAAGGCCTGATGTTTGGAGTAACACTTCCTAGAATCAAATGAATAGCATGATCATGATCACGAATAGGTGGGAGGCCTTTGGGAGTCTCAAATACCTTAGGAATGATTGTCCAAGAATTTTGGAGATCTAGAGAAATAGATGATTTCGACATGGGAACCTCTAGCAAACATAACTGTGCA